>BMAV01001766.1:0-13404 GCA_019973955.1 Trichonephila inaurata madagascariensis
TCCATAAAACAAAGCTTAAAAAATTTGTTGTAAATTACACATCCAATAACTACTCAATACACTTCCTCATTTTTTTTTTCGCAATGTAATGTTTTTTTACTTTTTTTTCCCACAGTGCCTCCGTCAGATGGACCAATATTGATGGAAGAAAAATCGGATTATGAACTAGGAGACAATGTATCGATATTGTGTAATTCTGGAAGATCTAAACCAGCTCCCGAACTCAAGTGGTACATCAACGACCAATTAGTAAGATTTATTTTATATTAGTGAACAAGAGATATATTTTTTATATGAATGTCTTTTTGCAAATATTTTTCTTTATGTGCAGTCATAATATTACAACCAAAAGTTTAATGCTGAAAACCAATCTAGAATTAGACGCATGCAAGAGGTTAATAACTATGTTCAAATAAGTCAGTTACTAAATTATAATTATTTGAGCCAAAAGTTTAATTTAAATGTAGTTTAGATAAAAAAACAAATTTTCCCAGGGTTTAAAATTTCCAGCAAAAAAAAAATTTGCATTTTCCCAAACCAAAAACCAAATATTGTCTAGAAAAGGGAAACTACTTTTTTTACAAAAAATTTTTTCTTAAAAAAATTTAACGGTATGTTTTTGAAAAAAAAGACAAGGGAAAAAAGAAAATAGTACCAATTTCAAATAAGAATTTAAATTTAAGCAAATGTATTGCTAAAAAAAAAATTATAAATAGAAATAAACGCGATAACTTTGTTTTTGAATAAATTACGATAGCTTTATCTCTTATTGCAAATCGTGTTCATATGATTTAATGCAAAATATATAAAAATAGTTTTCTAAAAAAACGAACAATAAAATATTTCTCTTAATTATTTATTCAATAACGCCAATGTACAGATAATGAAAATGCAGAAAATGCCGCTAAATAAAAATCGCTAATAAAATAATAATAATAAATAAATAAAAAAAATTTCCTTCAAAGGGTTTGTTACAAACACAAAATTTTATTTCCTGCTACAAATTCTGCAATACTATTCAGTGCTCTATCCTTTTTTTAATTTTCAGTTTATAAAATAAATAATCGTAATATATATAATACATATATAAATTAATTGTAATATATATATATATAATTTAGCATTAATTAATACTTTTTTCTTTTTTTGCATTTGGGAAAAAATGAAGCAAAATTTCTACAGATTTAAAATTAATAACTTTTTAAAACTAATTCTTAATCTACATGTCACAAAATTTTAATTAATAATTTTTCCTGAATGTCATTGTCAGATGTTTAAAAAACAGTTGGAACATCGATCTTTTCCTTTTATTAAATCTAAAAATGAAAGAAGTCGCAGATGTTTCTAAGTACTTTTAACTGTAAGTGTTTAAAAAAACAAACTGCCAAATTGTTATATGTAAAGCGTAATTAAATATTCTAATGAAAAATATTAATGACGTTTTTGGTTATCTAATTCATTTTTAGAAAACGTATGGATTGTTATATGTATATATTTTATTTAATTTTTTTAACACTTTGAAATTTTATACTTACACATACATATGTACTTATATGTACATATGAGCATGCATTTGTTTTTATGTAAAGAATGTTTGGGTTATAAATTAGCCAAGATGTTTCTCCTACAATATGGATTAGCAAACTGCATTGATTGAATTGTGAGAAAATTATTCAAACTCATTTAAAGCTGTTTTAAAAACATCAGACAAAAAAGGATTCAATACCCCTAAAATCAATTGTGTCATTTTTTTTAATGAGAACATTGGTAACCCTACGCACCACAAAGTATCACACGGGGGCTTACATACATGTAAGCATGAAGCACACATCATAAACAAGAGAATGATTACAACACAAACACCCAGGTCTTACCCGGGATTCGAACTTAGACCCTACGGCACCTCAGTCAGCGACACTAACCACTGTAATAGATGGGCGACAAAAACAATTGTGTCATTTAACCTGTTAATTTTATTTATCTACAACGTATTCAAGGCTGCTTCATAACATAAAAAAAAGCTCATAAACATGTAGCGGTGTAATATCTATATAAACTAGTACCAAACATCACGCATAGATCGTTTTTTGGTCGATAAAGTACTTACTAGGAACGGAAGGCCCAGATCGAATCTTCCTCCTTCGTTATGACCCCGGCCGGGAAAGAACCGACCTAACGCGCCCAAAGTGGCGCCCATCCACCGCAAAAACAACTAACTGTCAGACGCAAATGACGAAATTGCCATACACTGCCGTCAAACACAAATGACGCAATTTTAAACCGTCACCCCGAAAGAGCAATTGTACCAATGCTTTTCGCCACGAATATAGTTTCATTCTTCGCCCATTTAGAATCATGAAAGGGGGGTTTTGGGGGGGTGATATTTTATAAACTAATACCAAACACCACGCGAAGACGTCGTTTTTGGGGTGGTTGAAAAAACTTGCGTGAAAGGAAGGTAACCAGATCGAATCTTCCCTTTCCCCAAACAAAAATTTTTTTAATATCTAAATACGCCTATAAATATACACAGATATATAAGAAAAGCTAGTCAGACGCTAATTTCCGAAACAAAAATTTGAAATGGATTCAAACCCAACTGAAGACTTTTGAATTTCCCCGAGAGTTCATCCCAAATTTTTTTTTAAAACCCGGGCCCCCTTCCCCCCAGATTCAAGGTTCAAAACCCCGGGAAGGCAAAATTTACTCAGCTTTTTTATCCCTAATGGATCAATAAATTTAGTACCAAAATTTCTTGGGGAAATCAGTACTACCCACCCCGAAACCCGAACATTTTGCTCAAAAAATTTTCAAGGCCCAAGGTAGCGTATACTAAGTTAGGCACAGTAGGTCTCTGTGTTCTGTTGCGCCACTGAGTTAAGTTAAAAATGTGGGCTCTTAAATACTGTGCTTAAAAATCCCCTTGGGAAATTTTAAAAGAAAAAAAAGGGTTTCGGGGGGTTTCTCATCTGCATCAAAAAAAAAAAAGAAGAGGCTGTTGCAGATTTTAAAGGTACATAAACATTTAAAAGTTTATTCATTTATCGAGCTAATTAGAGAATTTCTGTGACCAATAGCATTGTAGATTAAACTTTTCAAATTTTCTAATGGGGCTGTGTGGCTTGATGTTGCAATTGCAGATCTAACACATTCCCTGGGAGCTGGTATCTCTTTTTAGTGAGGCACCATATAGGTGGTACATCACTCACCGCAATTAATTTTGGAGAGCATTTTCACTCCCAGAGGGAGGCACCTTAGCTTTGACGATGCGAAACCGAATAAGAGGTTTAATTTTATCGACAGCACTCAAGCCAAATAGGCACTCAAAGGATGTTTTACATGCCATGCAATAATACGACATGCATGCTGTCGTATTTTTGTATCATAAAAATCCCCCTACTTGGAGCGTTGTCGAACCGCAAATTAAGGCTTACAAGGTCAGCACCCAAGCCAAATACGCCAACTACCGGGCAAGCAGGGAATACTAGATGCAGTCATTCACACTCAAAGAGAACACCACCTCCCATTAAAGCTGCCAGGGAAAAAATTAGACTTGTATAAAGAAGATTGTTCTTGCTGTACAGATTAACGTGTCCAAAAAGAACAATGTGTCGCTTAATAAACGAATGCATTAGACTAAGAGTTTATTAAAGACTAGCGGTCAAATGTCTTACAAAGGAATTTGTAATTCCAGAATTACCGCAAAGCAAGAGTACTGTTGCGACGATATTCTCATAACCACCTCAGAAGAATTTTGTACAACAATAAGAAAATTTTTTTATTTTGAAGAATCTTTCAACCAGAATGACTGCGCATACACAAGGGATATCCAAGAAGCAAAAGAGAAAGAAAAACTTCCATAATAGTTCTAATAGTAATCCGACTTCCATAATAGTTCTTGAAGGGGTTTCAGGTATGAAGACGTCTCAGAAAATCCTTTTTTCGAGGAAGTAGTGAAAAACATCTGAAAAGTTTCAAAAGATATTATCATAGAGCCAATAATTGTTCTGCTGAACATATAATTGTCCCATGAAGAATATTGGATTTTTCAAATAGGACTCTGCTCTCTCATTCATAAGGTAAAGCAGTCCTGCGGTGGTTAAAAAATTACGTCTTCAAAAAAAGGAATATTTGCCTCCGAAAAGCCCGGATTTAAAACTATCTCGAGTATAATATGTTGTCAACATTGGAACCAAAGGGGGCAAAATGGGATCCCAATTGGGAAAAGTTTTTATCCTTTAGGGAAAAACAGCGATAAAGCAAACCAAGGAACTTAAAGCCCGTTTGAAGTCAAACGGGATAAAAATAGAACTTCGATTTGAATCGATTGGGGCATCGTTTTTGATATGCGAGTTCGGATAACCGAGAGCCCAAAACGATCCGCGTATGAAATTGGGCATTATACGAATATTGAAAAAATCGCATTGGGGAAAAGTGCTTAAAAAAAAAAAAGTGCAAAAATGTTGCAGTTTTACCTTTTTTGTGAAAATAATCATTTTTTTTCGCTGCACCATTTACACCTTCGTTTTCGCTGCAAGGTCCTGATTTTCTTGACGCGATTAGAGGGCAGCACCTGATAGTTGTTTTTACCCTTTCCCCTAGCTGTCTCTAAAGGAAACGACTTAGCATTTGTGGATTTCTCTTTTGTTATTGTTTTTCCTCGTCTTCATCCGTTTTCGTTGACAGGGGCCGGGCTCTCTGACAAGTCCAATTTCGTCATTATTTAGCATTTGAAATGCACAATCTTCTACATTGCATGCCATCTAGGTGTTACTACATCTTCATTGCATTCTTGAAATTCTGAGATTGATTGGACAAAGTTGGTATTCTCCTCCCTGTGTTTGTCATTGAAGTCTTTTTCACCTTCTAAATCTGGTCACAGCTTGCCCATCTTCTTCAGGCTCTTTTTTTGGGGGGAAACCTCCTTTTACAAATATTAGCAGGTGTCCTTCTATTCAGCTTTTCAGCAAGCTCCCCCTTCCCCCTTACGAGATGGTTCAATATTTCAATTTCTTTTATGTTCGACGTTGAGTTTCCCGTTTTAAATTTTGAACCCTTTGGAGTTCCAACTCAACAAAAGAGCATGTATACCCCCCTATTTGGGAAAAAACGACCTAAAATTAACCCCACAGATTTTCCAAATTTACACAATTTAAAACCCCAAATTTTCCCTGACCTTGGGTTTTCCCGTCCTTTGGGCCTATGCGGAACAACGTGAGCATTACTGTTGAAAACGTATTCATATACAGTTCATGGGGACAAAAAAACCCCCCCCTGATATTTGAAGTTCCGGACATTCGAATAAACAACGTTCTACTGTAGAGCAAGATGTTATATCCTTTAGATGTTAATACTTAGGCTCAGTTTTTATTGGAAAATAATCGGTCTAGGTTACAACAGAAATATATTTCTTCACTACAGTCTTTAAAATTCATATTTAAAATAAAATTGTACTTTTCCATTCCGCCAGCGCAAATTTCGCCAAGCAGACTATATTGGCGACAACGCAAAATATACACAAAAAAAAAAATGTTAATAAACGATAGTTCTAGTTTCCATTTTTTATGTATAATTAAAAAGACGTAGCTGATAAGAAAATACCACAGCTTATTTTCTAATTTGGTGATAAAAGGTTACTAACGGGAATTTCCGCTTAATGACGTTTGTATTATTTTTGGCGACGTTATCGCCTACCCCGGCGAAACAGAAAAGTACCAATAAAACTTTAAGATGATTTTACGTATTATTTCATTATATATATATATAAAAATATTTTTTTCTTATTTTAACTTCTTTATATTTGTTTTTGGATCTATAGCACCACTATATATATTTATATCTATATGCATATTATAATTTTTAAAATTCATGCACATTTCTAAAAATTCAAGCACAAAAATAAATGAATATCCTCAAGAGTTTATTATGTATATTTTTATCTGTTTGCAAAATGTATCAACTTTATTAACATAATATGTTTTTTTAAAATATATATTAGCTTATATAAAGCCTTTATCGAAAAGAGGCAAAACAAGACACTGCGTTTAGACAAACTCATATGGAGAAAGCATTGAATTGGAATAAATAGATCATCCACTTACACTCACTCAAAATTGAAGTTTAAGATTATTTGAACGTACATAATAGAATATTTAGTTTTGAAGAAAATACTTATTTACATTGTTACCATATTTGGAGAAGAAATATTTACTTGTATATTGTCGAAAATGTTTGCATATATATACATTTTTAGTTAACTTTGAATTTAAGATTAAAATACTTTTTTCTAGATTCAAGAGTTTTGTTCAGAATTGAATTTTATAAAAAATAAGGATAGATCGGTGGGCTTGGTTATTATATGAAAGTAACTGTCTAGGTTACAACTAAAATATTTTTTCAAATATTATTCTAGTCCTAAACATCACATTCAAAAGAAGTGTATTTTTAAGCTAAATCCTCAACTTTTATATGTGATACCTAAAGATGGAAATCGTAGTTAAAAATTTTAAAGTTATTTTTCTTTTTTCCCTATATTTTTTTAAAACCCTCATTTAAAAAGGGAAAAAAAACAACGTTTTAAAAAAACATCAACATTTTTTTGGGTTTTAAAACAAATTAGCATCCTATTTTCAGAAACCGGGGAATCGCAATTTTTAAGTCGTGGTTAAAAATTCCTCCTCCTGATTTTACCTTCTTTAACAAGAAATATATTATGATAATCCTTTTCCAACAATTTTAAACTTCCTCCTCTTTTCTAAAAAGGAACTTAATTAAGCTGCAAAACTCTTTTCTTAAGCAACACAAAACAATTTTTTGTTCCACTTTTCTTCCCTTTACATCTCCAGAGAGATATGTATCGTTTCCTCCCAGGAAGGGAACCTTTCTTCCTCAAAACAATGTAATTTAAAACCCAACAGTCGTTAATTAACTGCAAGTGACGACAACCAGAAGAAAAGTGATGCGCAGTAGATTAGGAAATTTCTTGACATGAATCAGAACGGTTGCCGTATCCGTTAACCCTTGTAAATGAAGACTTACTTAGTTTCGTGTTTTTGGTAGGATGCCCCTAAATTTTTATTAAGTTATCAACAAACTATTTTTAAGGCAAAAAAAATCTTCAGGATGTCTTAATTAACATTCAATAAAAATACAAGATAATTGGAAAATATTCAAATTCTGAAAATTATGAATTAATCAGCCGAAGCACTATTTGCATTGTTCGAAAAAATAAAATGTAGAATTTTAAGTGATTTATTAATTGAAATGCATTTAGATGACAAATAGGAAAATGTCGAAATTTTTTTTTGGTTTTTGGAAATGATTTGTAATTAGTACGCTGAGCACCCAACGTGCTTTGGCGCTGTTTTGAAATCGCACCAAATGACATATTGGCAACCGGTAGTTAAAAGAAGTAAAAATTACGCAAAATGGTAATTTTTTATGGTAATGAAATTGGAAAAATATGATGCCAGGATTTTAAAATAAAGAGCTTAGAAACAACAATATAAAGAACTCAGAAACGTCGGAAATGTAACAGAAAAAATGAAAAAAAAAAAGGAATGTGGAAAAATTTTAAAAAAAAATTGTTTAAAAATTTTTTTAAGAATTTTATCGAACAAGTAACGTTTAAAATTGTATTAATTAAAAGCAAATTAGCTATTCATAACTGATTCAGTGATAAATGAAATATGATTGGAAATTTGCACAGCATGACCCGTAATGTGACAAACAGCCATCAAATTTCATATGCTATTTGTGAAAAATTTTCATTTCACTATTTTATTTACCAAATTTTTAGACAGCTTAAATGAGAGAAATCTTAATCAAGAAATATAAGAAAGAACAAACAAAACTCTTAGAAAATGAAATAGACAGAAAGGTTGTGTGTGTGGAATTAAGGTATAATCCGACTACGTTCGGAACCGTGAATTTGCAAAAGCGTATAAATGGATAATATTTATGATATTTAGTGTCACTTAGACTAAAAAATGTATATAAAATTGTTTTAAGAATATTATTACAATAAAAAATTATTTATGTATAATATTTGGAAAAAAAAATGAACATAGAATGACCCATTTTCAAAATATTCTTTTTTGTGAAAAATGCTTCTATTATAATAATATTTTGCCTGTCTGTTGCTCAGACCTCTGTACAGAGGTTCAACTAGAATTTTTGAAATATATAGCTTGGAAGGGGGATTATCCAAGTTTTACGACGAAGAGGGGAGAAATTTTAAGAAAAAAACGCTGATAATTATATATATATCTAAAAATAATGTGAATTTCAAAAAGTAGTTCAGATTTTCTGGAGAAATCTTTACTTTATATAAGCACACACACACACAAAATATTATTATTTTAGAAGCATTTCTTGTAAAAGGAGAACATATTGTGAAAAAAGGTTATTCTAAGTTAATTTTTTGCCAAAATATTGTATTTAAATAATATATTTTGTCAAAATGTCCTTAAAACAATTTTATACATGTATTCTAATGAAAGTGACACTATCATGAAAATTATCCATTTATGCACTTTTTTTTAAAAAAATCAAGGTTCCGAACGTAGTCGCATACCTTAAGCAATCATTTTGGTCCAAAAAATATGAAAACAGAAAAAATTATTTTTAAAAATATTTTTTGCTACTCATTAAAATGTTCGAATAAACGAAAGGAGACGAAAGTTGCGATTTATAAAACATGAGTTATGAAAATAGTAAAATTTATAAGAAAATCTTATTATATTGTCTTAATTTAATAGGTTTACCGTCATAAAAAACCAATAAAAAATTAATTATAATATTATAATAAAGTTTTCAACCACAGTACCCAACTTTATTACTAACTTTATAAATTTTATTAAAATAATTTCTTCCAACTTGGTGAATATCAACAATTTAGTGCGTAGCTTTATGATATATAATTAGTGCACACCAGGATGTCTTAATTAATATTAAATAAAATTGCAAGCACATGAGAAAATATTTACAGTTCTGAAAGTTAGGAATTCGCAAGTCAAGCACTGAACATATTATTCTGTAAAATAAAATGCAGTATTTTAAGTGATTTATTAATTGAAATGCATTTAAATAAAGAATAGAAACATGTGACGAAATATGTTCGGAATTAATGATTTATTCAAGCGTTAATGAAACAGCTTTCGTTTTATCTGCGAGAATTTGGACGACGATTTTCATGGATGACATCTGAAGTGTCTTTTGTTTCGTGATAACTATTTTGCAAGACGAGTTAATATTGTTTAGTAAGCACAATAATATTGAAGAAGCATTTACATTTTCGAAGATATTTATTGTTTAAAACTCATCTTATAAAACATATCGTATAATTTTTTGAATGTGTCATAATTGAACGTTATTTTAACTAGAAAAAATGTAACTAGAATCAAAACAAGTAGTACATTAAGGTTTCTTGGGATAAAGTGAACAATTTAAGAGATATTAATTAAGGGTGTGTTTTTTTTTTGTTGTTGTTGTTGTTGTTTTTTAATATGCTGCTTTAAATTATTTACTCTACTTGGAAAATAAGTGAATTTAAGGCTTTATTTAAAAAAGGATAAAAAATTCATTAAAATTCTTGACATTTTTATTCTTCTTGTCTCTTTCAGCTTCACCTTAAAAATTTAAACAAAAATATTTAGCGAACATTTGGTTTTAATTACTTTCAAAATCGTAGAAAGAATATAATTGTTTAATAATGCGTTTAGAGAGTCAATATATATATAATTATTTATTAAAATATATTTATTAAAAAATTAGATATTTCTTTTTTATTTTTTTTTAAGTTGACTAATAATGCTCGGAATCGTGATTTTGAAAAAGCATATAAAGGATATTTTTTCTGTTATTTCAAGCCCGTTGAATTTAAATCTACATATAAAATTGTTTTAATAATATTAATACAATAAAAAATATTTAAATGGAATCTTTTTAGCAAAAGTATAAAGTAAGAATCACATATTTTATAAATAATTTTTGAAATATGCTTTTTCTTTTTATGAAATATTTTGACTGTATACAGAATTTTCATACAGGGTTTTGATTTATAGAATTTATGAAAAATTCCATTATTTTCGGATATAGATCAGCTGAAATGAAGTCTGGGGTTTTTGCTAAATTTTTTTGCTCTGATATATTTAAAATATTTCAAAAAATTTTTAAGAATCTTTAAAATTAAAAAAAAACAAATTTATAAATATAAAATAAATACTTTTTCTTTTTATTGGTTGGCCCCGGGTTTTCGAAATTAAGTTTAATTTAAAATTATGAAAAAATATACCCATTTCCAAAAAGATCTTGAAATTTTTTTAATTTAAAAATTTATTTCATCTAATTATATTCAATAATTAACGAATTTCATTCGCAACAGCCCTTTGGGGGAACCTATTCTTATCTTGTTTCGACCTTAGGGGGGATATAACCTTTTTTTTTTCTGACCCATCTTAAAATTTTATTTCAAGGGGGGCTGCAAACAATGTTAGAACCCCCGGGCCCTCAGGAAAAAAAGGGGCGGATTTTAAAATTTAAATAATCAAAATTTTTTTAACCCCCTTTGCTTTTTTTAATTCGATGTTTTTTTTGTCACTAACACGAATTAGAAAATTTGGAAACCCAATTTTTTGCTCGTAAACTTTTCTTTGGTTCCAATAATATAACAAATTTCATAAGACTTTTTTACCTTTTGGGACATTACCACTTTGTTACTCGAAAAAGATTTTCAAGAACCCTATTTATTCCCTTTTTAAAAAAGATCTTCAAAAAAAAAGTGCCATTGAACTTTTCCCCCTTTCTTTTTGGGTATTTTTCTTAAATACACACTTTCGTGACAAAACAAAATTACTGATCTATGTCTGTTTTTTCACACAAAATAAAAAAACCCCCAGTGCCCTTGAAACGATATCTTTTTCGAATATTTTTCGCTTGCAAGATATGAAGGATAGTTAAAAATTTGTTCCACCCATAAACTTACTGCTACTGTTGTCTTTATCCTAACCCTAACCGTTACAATTTGAAAAGAATATGTTCCAAGTACGACATTGAGGCAAAAGCAAAATTGACATTTTGATTTCAACAACAACTTTTTTAAAATATTGTTCTTAAAAAGTGAATTTTTTAGAGCAATGAAAAAAACCGCCGGGCACAAAAGGTGGTGGGCCACAGTTGAGTATCCTGCTTTTGGGCGAGGTGCATGCACCAGATGTTTCGGTCAAGTGGATTCGTAACACATAAAATGTAATATATTCAACAATATTAAATAACTTTTGTAAGGTAATAAGTATAAGTATGGATTAATTGAATAGCAACTCTTATTACTTTACAATTGCTAAAGGGAAATATTTAGATAATTAAATTGGTTACATAGCTGGTTAATTGGTTTTCTCAAATGAATTAATCAACAATATTGTGAAAATAAATCTTTTTAAAGTTAGCACCGAAAGCATGATTAAAAACAGAAGAAAAGAATATGTTGAAACCTAAGGAAGAAATTTTCAATCTATATTGAATGTATTCTTATGGGAAGTTGATTAGATTATATTATTTACGTCTTGTTTTATCTTTCATTATGATTGCTTATGTGTGAAGGAAGTAAAATTATAATAGCATATTCGAGCATAAAATATAATTTTTTTTTTTACCTAATTATAGCGAGGAAATTATTTTTATTGTTTAATCACTTTAAGCGTGCTTGGTATTTGGAAGATTTCTAAGGAACAGATTTATTATGTTTAGAGGAAATTTTATAAGAAAGAAACTATTTATACATACCAACTCACTCAAATAACAATAACAAAGACAAAAACACGTACATCCACATGTTTTATGTACTTAAGAGTTGAAAGATATCTCAATGTATGCATAATTGGAACAGGAACTAATGTTTAACAAACAGAAAAGATATTAACATGAATAAACGAATTTAAATGTTTATTTGTACAAAAAGAGGCTTATTAATCATACATTAATGTTATTTTTGAAAGCTAATATAATTTTATTCTCTCTTCAATGAAAATTAATTGCTTAAATTAGCTTAACTAGCTTCTTTCTGAGAGTGTGTATCTTTCTTTAATAGAAAAACAACCGAAATAGGACAGTGTGAAATAAAAATATTTAAATTGGCATCAGGAAAAAAAAATTAATGAAAATACTGAGGATGAAAATTTTACTAGAACGATTTCAATTCGCGGTACACATTATCTAATAACAAAATTAAAGTGAAAATTCGAAAAAATAATGCATATTTAAAATTTATTATTCTGTAAAATAATGTAATAAAGTGTTTGCAGAGAATTATAGATCATATTTTTCGTAATAAATTAATGTTAACGTTACACTGAATAATTATTTTTAATTAAAGTCACCTACTTCAAAGCAACGCTAGGCTCATTAACAACGGACATCATAGATTTTAATCTTGGTCAAGTGATGAAGGCACAATAGCTGGCGCTTCCCTCTCCAAAATTCAACCAAGTCAACTTGAGGAATTTGAGCCTTGACATAAAAAATGCTAACCACTACTTAATGAACTTGAATACCTAGTTACCACGGACACGTGAAACATTAGAATCAGGAATGTCTTAATGCATGGGACAACTAGGCCCCGGCCTAGGGCCTTGCCATGCTGGGAGCCTCGTCTCATTCTCGACTCAGTCTTACACTGTCTTTTGTAAAAATGCAACACCATGAAGAAATCATCAGAATTAAATGAACTTTGCAGCAAAGATTAATTATAGGATGTTACGTAAAATAGTAGAGTTTCAGAGCCATCGCGCATACGTGGCGTGCGCAGCACCCTTTGAACTGATGCTGAAAGTTTATAAATAGAAGGCTATAGTGGGACATTGAAAATAATTAATGATTATTTGTTAGTGGCGAATGTTTAGTGAGACCTAAGTATGCCTCCAGACGAATAGCGAGAAATTCCAACAACTTACGAAATTTGAATGAGGGATCCTTATCGGCTTCGAGAAGGAGAATTTTCCTATCGCGCAATAGGAGCTCGTGTACAGCGGAACAGTTCCACAATGATACCAGTTTGGAAGCAGTGGACCGACGAGCATCGATCAACTCGGAAAAACTGGCAGTGGACGATTTAAGATGATGTCAGCGAGGGACGATCGACACCTGTTCCGCATGGTGGTGAATGACCGTACAGCTTCCTCCAGGCATTTGGCAGCACGTTGATCTACTGCTACAGGTGTACTAATGTCGGCTTCCTCAATTCGTTGACATCTGCTGCACAGTGGATTGGCACCAAGTTGTCTTTTCAGATGAATCACGGTTCAGTTTGTGGGACCATGATTACTTAATTCCTATTAGACGCTATGCCGATGAACGCTGAATTCCAGAGTGTGTTATTGAACGACATAGTGGCCTAACACCCGGGTTATG
>BMAV01001768.1:3412-32839 GCA_019973955.1 Trichonephila inaurata madagascariensis
GCTGCCCTTAGCACCCACCAATCGACGCCTCCGTTTGGAGTGGTGCAGCGAATGAGGAAAATGGACTGCAGTGGAATTGAGCCAGGTCGTCTTTAGCGACGAATCCAGATTCAATGTCATTAGTGAAGACAATCGTGTTCGTGTGTGGATACCCCGTGGTGAACGCCTCAATCCTGCCTTTGCTTTACAGCGACACACCACTGCCACAGCTGATGTGAAAGTATGGGGTGTCATTGCGTACAATACACGGTCACCCTTAGTATTGATGCGTGGCACCATGACAGCCCAGTGGTATGTCCATAACATCCTGCAACCACATGTGTTTTCACTCATGCAAAGGCTCACAGGAGACATTTTTCAAGAAATGCTCGGCCTCATACGGCAAGGGTGTCAGAAGACTATCTTCACACTGTTCCTACCCTTCCTTGGCCTGCCTGATCCCCATATTTGTCTCCAATCAAGCATATCTGGGATCAGTTGGGACGGCGAGTTGGGCATCCCACGAGTTTGAACGAACTAGAGGCAAGGTTATAGCAAATATGAACCAAAATGTCTCAAGACATTATACAAAATGTGTATGCCGCATTCGCGCTAGAGAGGGGTTCAACAGGATATTAAATCCTCCGTTTTTTGCCTTTTTCTCTGAAATAAGTGATCATTTTTCTTTGATTTTCTAATCATGTACTTATATTAAAGCAGTCATTATGTATGTAAAATTTCGTTTCATTTTGACGACTCCTTTTTGGTGCGCTAATTTTTTTGTCCATGAGTCTAAATGCAGAGATCCAGCTTTCCACAACAAATCGAAAAAACATTTCTTAAAGATACTAATTCCGAAAAGAGTTTGAAATTCCAAAAAGAGTTTCGATCATGCATACTCGATTATCGTAACGTTCACAAGCAACATCCTGTACTTTATGGTGCTAAAGAATTAATCATTTGAAATTGTATCGTCAAGTAACGAAAGTGATTTTGAACTATTTTATATCGCAGGAAGATGAGCATTTTGGATTACGATGAGTAGCAATGAATTATGTATGAGCATTTTGTGAAAATTTCTCCATGTATACAATGAGAAGATAAATGTTTTAAAAATGTTTCCATGTGGAATTTAATTGCTTATTTTGTTTGGAAGTACTTTCTCATATATAAATTTCGTTAATAATTGACATTTTTTCTAAGCGCAACTTTTTTTATGCGGTCTCTCTCCACCGTATAAAAAAATATTTCTGCAGTATGTCGGCAAATTTGTTAGTTGTATGTAAGTAGCTATGAAATTTTTGCATATTTTTTTGTGCGATTTCTTTTTATGCGTTCCCTATCTACCGCACAAAAACAGAGTTTACTGTATTTGAATCAAATTAAAATCATGACAATTTTAACCGCTTCCCTTACACATTTTTTTGAAAAAAATTGTTAAAAAATCATCAAATTTTTTATTTTATTATTAAATAAAAAACGAAACAAAACAAATATGTAGGTTTTAAGTTGAATTTTTAATTTTTTACAGGTGTAAAAGCATTTAGTTTTAATATTAGTTTACTATCCCGAGTTATCTCAGATAAATTGTAAAAAGTTAAATATTAGTATTTATATGATAGTTTTTGAAACAAGGGACACACAAAACAACGTGATACTTGACATTTTGTACACGGGTATCTGATCTGTTTTCTTACTGGCCTACCTCTGGAATCTCTTTAACGGGAGGACAGAGTATACTGTCTCGTTGGATTTGATTTTTTTTTTCAGTAGTAGGAATAACATCTGGAAAATGCCCTGAGGTTAACCTGAGTGGTGATAGACTAATGCTGGGGCTTCCTGATGTGGCAGAAAACTCGTCTCGATGATTTTCTGAAATTATTTTTTCAATCAGTTCCATTCTAAATTGTTTAGGTGATCGGGAAACCTCATGATTTACAGTGCAAAATGTACGTTTCATACAAAAGCATCACTTCCACTATTTTCAATGTCCACTTCTTCATAATCACTATCTGAAAAATCATCGCTTTCGCTATCTTGCATCATCCCCATTATTTTACTTTTTTTCACACACACACAATGGAACTATCCTTCTTTATACATCACTATATATAATTCACAAGCTGACATCTACTATATAATAGGGAAAACACGTGACTGTTCTGTCCAAAAGATTCACGAAACCAACAAAGTTTGCAAACTGCCAATCAAAACTGAATATTTCTTTTCATTTCCTCCAGGCCGAGTAAAACCGTTATAAAACCAATCTTACTGACAAATTCTGCTTCTCCCAAGTTTTCTCGGGATTATAATTAACTGCAATAAATACAAACCCGAGATAACTCGGGAAAATCAAGCAAGCGACTAAGAAGCTTTGTTGGGCAATCTTTAACAGATCTAACACAGTAAAACGTATGGAAACTAGTCTATCTTAAAAAATTTCTACACGAACAAAAATGTTGTTGCACTTTGAATCAATTTTAATTTTTCTTTTAATATCTCACGCCTACATAATATGAAAAATTCACGCATATTAACTTCATTAAAAACCCACTTTCTCCCTTTAAATCATTCTTTTTTTTAGCCTCTTGACAGGATAACGTTGACATGAACAGATGGATAGTTCTTCCCAGAGGAAAACACTAAACTAATGTTTTGCACGGAAGCTTTTCATTAATGTACTGGAATAAGAGTAACATAATCATGTTTTTTGTACTTTCTTTTCTAAAAAAATGAAGGCATAGCACAGGGTTTATTTCCTACATGAACGTATTTTATAGATAAAACAAAACAAAAAAAAATAGTAATTTGTTTTGCAAATAGCCAATGTGTTCCTCCCAGATAATTAAGGATGGTGTGGATAAATATTTATTAATAATGAAAGCTAAGGGAATTTAATAGATGTTAGTGACTTAAATTTTTTTTGGAAGTGTTTAATTTTTATTTATATTACACGAAGCGGTATTAATATTCGCGATACACTCTAGAGTATATTTAGTGTAAAAAGAAATTGTGCTGGAGGAAAAAATAGTTTGAAAATGTGTTCAAGATAATATCACGTTTTCTCACAGAAGACCTATTTTAAATTTTATATATCTGCCTCTTGAGAAAATACTGTTTTTCCCCCACTTAATTGACTTTTTAATATATTTTCGTCGGTTTTCTAATGTTGAATTTCACAAAAAATGTATGTGTATTGAGTGTTTCTCTTCGCTATTCAGATTGTTTATGAAGAATTTAATTGATGATGATTTATGATATAAAGAGAAAATGTTTAGTGCATGGTTCATGAAGAAGTTTCCAATAATAATAAATACACGTTAAATGTTTTTAGAACAAATATAGCCCTATTTTTTCAAAAAAGACTAAAAATGTACCAGCATTTCAGATTTCGGAATTATTCATTCCCTAAACATAGAACTAAATTCATTAATTAAAATTTGTTGTTAATATTTTTATGTAGTGTTCATTAAGTACAAACTTTCACAAACATTTATCAAATAACTAATTTTGACGGCCACATTAAATTTTCACTTTATTAAATTGATTATTTATTAAAGAGACACTTTAAAATTTTTTGCTTGTATCAGACATTTAAGATTTCGATATTCAAAGAAAACAATACAACCTCTGACGATAAATTTCGGTGAATGAAGTGAGAACGGCTGATCTGGCAACACTGGCGATGCCCATGTGTAGAGACTGATGTTGACCATCTGCACCTACCGTTGTTCAGTTGAGCATCGTTTGTGTTGCTTGTAAGACTTTTTAAAAAGGGCTTCTTTGGTACGTTGGCTCTTAATTTAGACTAGGAAAATGAACGAAAAAAAGGTCAGTCAAACAGTTCCTGGCTTCAAAAGGTGTAGTGAAAATTGAGCATCCCTCAAACTCGCCAGATCTCTCAATCCTCTAATCTTCCTTTTCCCACGACTCAAACTCGCTTTGAAAGGAAACATATTTAACGATATTCCTAACATCCAGCGAAACGTGATGATGCTTTTGAACTGCATCCCAAAAGAAGACATCTTGCAAAGTTTCCATGTATAGCAGATCTCAGTGGTACATAGTTATGGGAGGTGACTATTTCGAAAGATAGAAAGGTGGCTTTCGTTAATATTTCATCTACGTTAATGTTACAAGGCTTTTCACCGAACTTTATTGTCATAGATTGTATTTAAGAATCAGTTACTTATATAATTTGTATTATACACTGTTGTGAGTTCTCATGTGCATTACCCTCAATTAACCTCTTGGGTTCATTTACTATTTTGTTTGATGTAGGAACCCATATGTAATTTATGCAAAGGCTTGTTATAAAACTAGAATTGTAATGGATAGGAGAAAGAATGGCTTCAGGAAGACATGCGTGCGCCAGTTAATGCTGTACATCAGATAATGGGATTGGGGATAGCATTATGCGGCGATTCTGAATCTGTTAAAAGAACAGGGAGAAAGTAAGAGGTTGGCGGGGGAACGATTCAATAGAAGGATTTAATCCACTTGAAAATATTAGTAGAGCACTTTCAAGACTAGCTGGGGTAGTCCTTCAGTAGCTGATTAAAAATATAAGTAATAAAGAGAACGATAAGATGAGAATAAGGTAAGTAAATAGAAAACCGATAATTATTTATATATTATTATATAATTATGTTAATTATTTTATTGAACGAAGCTACTTTTAAAACTGTCATATCTGTTTATTCAGAACCAACGGAATCTTAAGGTTTTTATTCGTCATAACAAAATTTAATTAATATGCTAGGCATAATATAACACATTACTGACATAAATACTTACCAAATTGTATTTCTATTATATGCTTATGTCTGTGGTACAGTTTCATGCACATGTAGCCATTTTTGCTGAAAAGAAAAATGATATTCCATAGTAAATTTGTTATTAATAGATTGATAATTATACTTAATTTCATAATGTATCAGGAAACCCAATAAGATAAACGGTTATTCATTTGTAACAAATAATTTTAACACAAGCTTTCAAATATTAGTGAAATAGGTGTTTATATAATCAATGTTTGAAACAATATAAATAAATTTAAGGGAATAAAGTCATATAGAGATTATATGTTAGCATATATTACGTACATAGCAATAAATAATCCATATAAAAAATTTGTAAAATATAATTTTAAAAATATTTTAAGTTGACAAATGTTAAATTTTTTATAAATACTTATAATTTAATAAGAAATAGATTCTAGTCTAGCCATAATGCATGATAGTAATCGATTTTTCTACAGATAAAATTAAGACATCGGGCACATAAATAGGTATGGAAGCTGGTACGTTTCAACAACTATTGTAGCTCTTATAGGGACTTTTGGATAGGGTTTAGTGTTAAAATTGCTTAGCCAAGATAGTTCCAAAATTGCTCTATCGAATTTTAGCAAGAAGTCTATTATTTTCTTCTAATACCCTGATTAATAATGCAAGTATCTATAATCATAGCTCAATATGTACGAGAATTATCAGCCATTAAAATAAAATTATCTTGAATAGTAGTAGCATAGGGACTCATATATTGATCAAGATATTCGTCTTAATATTTTTACCAGTTCAAAATGTCATGTCTTCAGTGAACCCAAACATGTGATATATAGCTTGTGATGGAGCTTTCTCGCGTCTTCTATTAAAACCTCTTGGGAAATCTTTGGGGCCAGAGTGGCAATTCTTTCCAACCAACTCAAGAAGAGAACGCGATTATGCAGATTAGGAATTGTGTATATATTGGAGCTTTAGTATTCGCGTCAGGTTCTATGAGGAGGTCTAATAGTGATAGCGAAGTTCTAAGTGAGTCCGAAGACAGAAGATCGTCCATTTGCCGGAGCAAGTTGGATAAAGGATTATATTGATAATATAAGGACTAGTAGCTGTTCGCCGTGGATTAGTGGTAAGAAAGATTATATTAAATTTTAATACTAGAGATGATTCTAGTAAAGTCAGGAAATCATCTATAAATATAGATTCGGTGGTTTATTGCGCTATTTGTTAGAATTATAGTTTATGTCTCATCACACTCCTGATCATAAGCCTCCTAGACGTGTTGCTTTGCTGAATATAAATTCAGGTAACAATAAACTAATTTTAGTATGGAATCTCTGAGTGGTCAATCTTTTATCCCCCTCCCGAAACTTAGGTCGTGTGTATGATGAAGAGATGATACCCACAGCCCGTGGGCTATCATAAGCTTCCCAAATAGATTCGGGGTCAAACTATGAGTCTATCCATTATAGGCGCGTCTTTCATATCATAACGAACAGAACGAAGAGAATATCTCTTTCTAAAATAAACCTTGACTTATATGAAAAGTAGACTTTCATTCCTTCCTTATTCAGTTTAATTGGAATTTTATTTGTATGTGTTTAAGAAGCAAATCTGTTTGGTATCCTTACATATAAGCCTCACTGTGAAGATATGTTAAAATCGTGGTATTGGAAATTATTTTGACTGCTATTAAATAGGCTTTAACATTTTGCAATTTTTTTTTCTTTTCTTTGCTCAGAGAGAGTTAAAAAAAAACGATCTTCGAGATTTGTCACAGAATGTGAGTTTCTTGAAATATAGACTCTTTCTTAAAACCGAATTTTGATTTCCGAACTTATTTCAAAGTATATGGACCACCTTGCAAAATTCAATAAGAAATATGAGTTTGAGATAGATCTCTCCTTATTCCAATCCAGCTAATGACTTTCTTCCTCTTAAACAATCAGATAAATATGTTATATTTCAGATGCAAACAGTTTATTAGGGTGGATAAGTAATCCGTAGCGTTTTTATATTTTATTCTGTTTTACAATGATTATTTCCTGTTTGGCAAAATGTTATTCATTCGATATAGCTCTTTCTGCTCTACAAAACTGGTATTTGTGTAATTTATTTTTTTATTACTTTTGAAGCTTAGAAATGGGATATCCAGGAGGTAAAAAGCAACAGTTTCGACACCTGTCTTCACTTTCCATCGAGGACAAAAAGCTACTGAAGCAGCTCAGAACATTTGTAATGTATACAGAGAAGGTGTCATAGGCGAGTCTACAGCACGAAAAAAAAATTGCAAAGTTTAAAACTGCCGATTTTGAAGTCGACCACACTCCCCGCAGGGGAAGACCTTCTGAATTTGATGAAAAGCATCTCAAAACACTTTTTAAAGAGGGCGTACACCATGAACCAAAGAAGTCGTGAATTGGCCGAAAAAATGAAATGTGATCATAAAATGATTCACATTCACATTCATTCAATGGGACTTGCAGAAAAATTGGGAGCCTGGGTGCATACCGAGCTTAACGAAAATGAGAAATAAAACCACCTTCAAATTGCTTCTCAACATCTAGCCCGCCATCGAGCAACAAGCGGTCAGAAGCAGCGCTTTTTGCACCGAATTGTCATTGCAGATGAAAAATGGTGCCTATACATAAATATGAAGCAAAAGAGCAACGGGTGGCTCCAGGAGATACATCAAAGCCGAATGTCAAGCCTAACCTCCGCCCAAAGAAGACCATGATCTGTGTTTGGTGGGACTGGAGGGCATGGCGTACTAGGAAGTGATCGAAAGGAATTCCACCGTCAACAAGGAGCTCTACATAGCCCAGCTACTCCATGTAAAAGAGGTTATTTGACTGAAAAGACCCCATCGACAACGCCAAACCATACTCCTGCACGGCAACTCCACGCTTCCTGTTGCACAAGTTGTCAAAGCAGCACTCCAAAAGCTCGAAAGATTGTTCCTTCCACACCCACCGTATTCTCTGAATCTTTTCACGATGGGTTACCATCTTTTTCACTCTCCGTCGGAACATATGAGAGGTTTTACCTTCGACAATGAAGATGTTGTTGTTTCCAATCCCCTTGGAGCAGGAAAGCACACACCAGGTTTTGCTCTTCATACAACTGTCGCAGGGAAATGCCCCAGCAGTCCAGAAGATGAGCAGGAGAAGCAGGGAGAGAGTAGGGACAGGTAAAGAAAAACTTAACCCCCTGCACAAAAATCATACTACGCAGGTGACCGCTTCTAAAGCGCGCCAAGGCCGTCTGCTGAGCCCTGGAACTCCTAGGCCAGGACTCTGAGCTGAGTACTAGTTATGAGCGCAGGCGGGCTTCGCCAAGACAAATTTATTTTAGTTCTTTGGAGGGAATGAATTTCCGAATGGCTTAATGGAACTGGGGTTAGAGAGAACAATGAAGATGACCTTAAATACTGGCTTCAGAGCTTCTTTTTTTTATCAGACCGGGTGATTTTTAGCGGAATGGCATCGACAAATTGGTCGAGAGGTGTAAGACGGCCGTAAAATAATAATTGATTACTTTATTGTTATAGCTATTGATTTTTGTTTAAATAAAAGTTTTTATAAACTCTATATGAACTTATTTCCCAACCTAATATAAAAGAGAAAAATTTAAGACCGACAAAACAATTTTTGAAAACATGTAAAATTTTACGAACATATTTCATGCTTTGAACTTTATGCAAAGATAGTGATTTATACGAAACTTTAAGAACTTGATGTTAATATCATGTATTATTTTTCCCACAAAAAGTTAATTTATTTTATTTATTATAGAAATCAAAGAATCTTGACCAGAAGAAAATGAGTAAATAAATTTCTTTGAGAACTATTGCTTAATATGTTTTATTTTTTTATAATCCACGCTTAGATTAAATTTATGAAGAAAAAAATAGTTTAAAAGACAGTTAAGAAAAAATAATAATAAAAAAAACAAAAAAAATACCAGTAGCTAAAAGTTGTAGTACTGGATTTTTAAATCCAAGCCCAAGTTTAAATAATTTGAGAAATATATGTCATAAATTTAATTTATTTAATGTCAAGCTAACAGCTTCATCCTTCAAGAAAAACTAAGTCTAGCATTGCAGCATTTTATAATTATTTCGAAGCTAAAGTCTGAAAGATTTAAAACAAATTAAATAAAATTTAAATTAATTTCGAAGAACTTTTGAACCTTAATTAAAGTTTCTCAATAAATATAAGAAATGGAAAAGACAGGGATTTCTGTTTACTATAAAATAAAATGTAATATCAGCTCTCAAACAGAAAAATTTCAATTAAAAGTTATTTTCCGTCTAAAGATTTTAATAAACATTAAAAAGTAATCAGGTAAAATTGATGCACCTATAAGTATTAAAATTTTATTGGTATTATGGCAATGAATATCAATACCAGGTAAATACCATTCGTAAATAGTAATATTTTTTTTCAAAAGAAAAAAGACATTCTATTATACATTGTTGTCCATCGAAAATGATACCCAACTTTGGAATAAAGCATCCAATTTACGTAAAATTTTAAAAATCCGTAGACTTTGATTCAACACGCGCATGATTAGCATAGTATAACACATACACATCATGTGCGTTGGTAGAACCTTCCACTAGTACTACCATAAATGCAGCATAGAAGGATGCTAATACATACTAGTATTGTTTTTCTATTGGTGTACGTTAAAAGTTTCAGTTTATGTGTATTGTACATGAGTGTAGAAATTGAACAAATTCGATTTTAAAATGATAGACAGGGTGTTGAAGGATCATTGGGACAAACTTTAAGAGGTAAAGAACACCACAATTATTCAGATTTGTAAGCCAATCCATGGTTGGAAACGTCTTCGTTTGGCGATAGGTGGCATTGTTCACAAGCGCATTTAAGGTATCCGACAACGTTCGGAACCGTGATTTTGCAAAAGCAAATAAATGGATAATATCTAATGCCACTTAGATAAGAAAATGTATATAAAATTATTTTAAGAATAGTATTACAATAAAAAAATTATTCAAGTACAATATTTTGACAAAAAATGAACAGAGAATGAACCATTTTCAAAATATTCTCCTTTTGTGAAAAATGCTTCTATATATATAAACATATTCTATATGTTTCTATTATAATAATATTTTGTCTGCATATAGCTCAGACCTCTCTACAGAGACTCAACAAGAATTTTTGAAATATTTAACTTAGAAGTGGGTTTATCCATGTTTTACGACAACAGAGGAAGAAATTTTAAGAAAAAAAAAAACGCCGATAATTATTTCGATGGGTTGTAACTCTGAAAATAATGTGAATTTTTCAAAATTCATAGCTGAGCCTCTTTACAAAGGTCTGAGCTATATACAGGCAAAATATTTTTATAATAGAAACATTTTTTATAAAAGAAGAACATTTTGAAAAAAGATTATTCTAAGTTAATTTTTTGCCAGAATATTATATTTAAATAATGTTTTTCTCAAAATGTCCTTAAAACAATTTTATACATGTATTATAATCTAAGTGACACTAAATAGCATGAAAGTTATTCATTTATGCACTTTTTTTTTTAAAATCACTGTTCCGAACGTAGTCGGATACCTTAAGGAGACAGGCCTGCAAAACCGCATTCATTTGAGCTGACATCGCCCGCAGAAGAGTATGGAACGATTTACAAACTCCTTTCTGACAGTTATGCACTTTATTTACGTATTGACAGATAGAAATACTCGAGCAGCAGAAGGATTGATCTGAGAAAGGTAACCACAGAGAGATGCACCGGACCGTCAGAAATGTGCTAATTTGCATAACGATTTGTGTGAATATGGATCATAACGAGGTAAGGGCATAGTGAGGGAGGGTCATGCAATCCAACGGGCTACAGTATTGAACAATATTTTGTGTTGTTGTGACGAATGCCACCTGCCTGACGAAGTCAGATCGAGGCCCGTGAAATTCATCGCGGCTAAGGGCAAGAATTTTTACGTCTGTCGTTAGCCTTAGCCTTAAGCCTCATGCAGGTGACAGTACGATTTTGCTCGGTTTCACCCCAATTTAGAGGGAGAAGATCCTGGGGATGGCTAGGGGCCTCCCACCTCTCTTCCCGTTCCACCAACCACACGAGAGGACGGTTCGACGGCTATTTAGAGTACCCCCATGCCGCAAAGGCACTATACATTTACAAACATCCATGTCTTCTCCGAGATTCGAACCCAGTCCCTACGGCACCGCATTCAGCGTTGAAATGTGTTGAATATTGTTCAAATGAATCCGAGTACCAATGTTAGGAGTTCGAGTGACTCGTAGCGTGTCCTAAATATGCCCCGTAATTATCCATATTCTCACAAATTGAGGTGCAAATTAGCAAACAATTCCGGTCTGGTGCATTTCTCTTTGGGTACCTTCAGCAATACAATCTTTTTGCTTCTCGTGTATTTCCTTCTGCAAATCCGTAAATCAGCCATCATATCCGCCAGCTCGGTGTTTGTAAAACGTTCCATATGCCCCTGCGGTCGATGACAGCTTAAATCTTATCTTCTTATCTTAAAAGCTCTTGTGAACAATGCCACACAGCGCCGAACGAAGACGTTTCCAACCATGGGTTGCTATGCAGATCTGAATCCTTGTGATGCCCCTTAAACTTAACTCAGTGGCTCGACAGCCGATGAGGGCCAAGGCCTAATGTGCCCAACTCAGTACGAGTGACCTTTGGCCCTGAGGTGCATGAGCAAATGTTCCGGTCAGGTGGTTAGTCTGACGCGAACCCCCCAGTTTTAAGTTCCTAAGCAAGCTTGGTACTCATTTTATCGAGCCACTGAAGGGATGAAAGGCCGAGTCAACCTTTTCCACCCCGGGGTTTGAACCTCGGATCTATAGTGTGGAAGCGGGATGCTCTAACTACTCAGCCACTGGGCTTCTGTGATGTCCCTTACCGCCCCTTAAAGTTTGTTCCAATGATCTTGGGAACCCTGTGTATGTAGATATATGGAATCAGCAATAATTGGCAAAGTTCAAGAAAACATTAAAACCCTTTTTGGTTTCAATGGCAGGATACTTTGAAATAAATATTATCAGCCATTGTGGTTACAGAAGAACCTCATTTCTTAGTGTCTGCAAGTAGTAAAAGACTATTAATTCAATTATATCAACCATGCATTTTAAGTTTTTTATCTCATGTCCTTCATGCTGTTGGATTTAAATGGCTTGTACTGTATAAAATCAATGCATAACAACATCTTGCATGTTTTAAATTGAATACGTAATTTTATATCGTACTGTTAAATAAATCCAATCATTAAATAACATATAATCAAATAAAATACTCAGGATGCTCACAAGACACCTTAGAAAAAATACAGTTTATACATAAAAAAAAGCACTTACCATCCGGACATGCTGTACGTGACGTAAGTGCTAGTGTTGGCTGTCGATACAACTTCTTCAATGCAGATGAACTTGGTGTCAATATGGTCATGAACGTGTGAGAGTTTGAACGATGTGTTTCTGTGGCTGAATGTGTACACTTTCTTGAAATCCAGTGTGTGCCATTTGTGAGAAGAGGTTACCCAGCCTGGGAAAGAGCAGCTGGGGGTAGGGTGCTTGCCTATTGCATGTAGAAAAATAAATAGTGTAACATTGTTTCAAAAACTGTTATTATAGCATTCAGATCAAATATTTTGAGTAATAAGTTGAGTTTTCAATAAATAAATATATATTTAATGAAAATAATTTAATTCATTGGTGAGAGATTCTCCATGTGCGCATTAGGGTTTCAGTTCCCATATCATCAAATAATTTATAAAGAAATTAAAAAAATACGTAAAATAAAAAGAAACTAGTACTAGAAAATAATTAATTGAATACAATCTTACTTCTTATTTACATTTTTAGAAAATATACTAAGTATACAACTTCAGTTACTCCATCTCTAATAAAAATAGTATTTTGTAAATTTTCCTGTTACTCTTTTGGTTTAACCCAAATTTCATATATAGTTTTATTCTCTACAAACACGGAATAACATACAACAATCACATTCGAAAAACATATAGACATTAGGAAAATCACACAAGGAAGGACATATGAGTAACCGAGATTAAAAATTATAAAATGGATGCTGCAGTATTATAAACATTGCTGACTTAAGACAGCTAATATATAAAATAATTTATATAAAAGTGGGGTTGAACATGTTTTTTGGCCAGCCAACCTTCCCCCTTTATGTAAATAATACTGAGCAAAAACCTATTGAAAGTAATGGATAGGAATATCTAAATCCATTACAAGATAGAGGTAACTTACCTAAAAATCACCCTTAAAAATGCAGAGTCCGCGCTAAATCTGAGTGCAATAAATAAGTTATTGCCAAATTCTTGACCCTAATGCAGATTTAAATCATGTGAATGACTGAAATGTAGCACTTAACAAAAGTATAAAAAGAATGGAAATAAAAATTAATAAGAGTTACACACAAATTATAGCATAACTTTAATAACACTCTATGAATAAAATAATAGTAAGTAATTTTATCTAATATTAGAATATGGAGATAACTATAACTCATATATATATATATATATATGAGGACTAAAATACATCAATTTTGTGATTTCTTTAATTAGATAACAACTTTGTTCTGGAAACCTTTCATCTAAGTTTCCATTTAAGATAATAAGGTCTTCTGATAAACCTTAAAATATTTGTCAATCTATTTTAAAAGTTACCAAAATCTCTCAAATCTGCAGCTTATGTTTTTTATAGCTACTATAACCTAAAGCACTTTCGCCAATCAAATTTAGTTCAAAGACCAAGGAAACGTAGACAGAAATTATCTCATTTTTTTTAACCTTCTTCCTTCTAAAAACTTTACTCGTAAAAAATCAAACTTACTTTATCAACTGCAATCATAATGGAAAATAATGTTTTATTGAAAAAATCAGGACCATCAAAGGAAATGTTTCGATTGAGAGCTCAGTCATTTTATCCATTTTTCTTAGTTTTGTAGTGCCGCTAATATAAAGATAAAACAATACGAAATAATTACATTTCCTTTGCCCTAAAGCTAAAATTTCAGGATCGTAGAGAAGCTGGAATATTTTGGATTTGATTGAATGAAACCATTTATTCGGCAATTGGCTAAGAAATTAGTCACATATTGCATTGAAGCTATAGGGTCCAAATCAGATACATTGGATTCTTTACTTAAGGATTATCAACAGATAAGGCAAGACAATATCAAATAAGGTTTTAATGAATCCGGAAAATAGTTAATATCACGCAAGTAACGCGAATGGCAGCTGAGTTGAACCTTGTGGCGTAACGGAGAATATTATAGTCCACTCTTCAAAGTCAGGTAAGTCAAGGCCTCAGTCTGTACCTGGAGTCAGTTGGGCTTTGGACCCCATAGAATTCTGGGCCCTCCCTCTATGCGTAGGTTGCGGGGGTATAAGTTACGCCACTATAGCTGGCCTAATATTCCAAGTGTGAATATTAACGTCGCACTATTTAGCTACTCTGGGGCTTTTGGAGACGGACCTCGTAATTTTGAGCCATAGTCAAGTCGTGAGGATTACACCTGAGATGGCATCTCCTCTCTTTACTTCCACACCACACCAACGGGAGAACGTTTGAGCATTGACAGATTTAACGTGCATCGCTCCCCTACACGGCAAGTCTTCAGCGGTATTAGGCTCGAACTCATGACACACGAGTCCGTTACCTTGACCACTACGCTAACACTGCCACCACACTATTCCAAAGTGAGAACTTAAACCTCAACATATTTAGCATGAATTAGATCCTTAGGGTAGAGGCGGGTGACTTGTTTTGGCTCGTGGGCTGAATTTTAGGAGTGGAGAACATGGAAAGGCCGTACATTTTTAAATATTAACATTCATTATAAAAAACAATATATATATATATATATATGCTAAATAAAATAGTGAAAGCTGTACTCAATTTATTAATTGTACTAATCTCATATTATCTGTAGCAGTTAGCACATTTCATTTTAGAAAGTTTAATGAAACAAATATGCCCTGTGACTCTTTTCTCCCATTTTTTTTTTAAATCAGGAATGATATTGCTGGTTGAAATTCTCCTCACAGCCTGAAAATTTATGTCAGCCAACTTTCATCTATATTTACACTTAATGATCTTCATTCAAGAAAAAAGCGCTCACAAATACGTATTGACTAAAATGTAAAGAAAAATTTCCAAGTAAATTTCTTCATACATGCAACTTTTCAGTGGACAAACATTTGTAAAATTCAATGTCAGAGAACAAAAAATTTCCTTCACACTGTGATCTGACTGCAAGTCAATAATTTCAAGCTGTAGCTCTTCAAATGTTGTACCAATATCAATTGTAATGGAGCTAATTGAATTTGGGCTCATTTTTTTTTCAAATCCTCGTCCTCCTAACTATGCAATGCGCTCTTAGTAGGAAACTTTCAAGTATTTTGTTTCCTTAATAAAGGAATTCTTTTTTCCTAATAGTGAAAAGTACAAGAAGAATCTTTGTTCGCACACGGGAAAGAAATCTCGATTCAAAGTATCTAACTGTCTTGGCGGGCCATAAAAAACTCGTTGCGTACAGCTTAGAACATTTAGTTGCACCAGGATTCGAAAATATGACTCGACAAAAAACACGCTGGCTACGAATCCTAACCTCCTTCAAGTTGCAATGATAGAAACTACGGTGCCTAAGGTACTGTTACTGGACATATGGGCCGCTTGAGGCCCTCAATCCCATATCTGGAAATAGATGTGGAATGACAGTTTTCGTTATCATGCTGGGAGAAGGCCACTTCTGATTGACTGGGCCAATCGTTCGGAAAAAATTCCATTTTTTCCTGAAATTTAATGTACTTGGGAGAGAGCTGAGTGGTCACTCTCTGATTGGAACATGGCGTGTGAGGAAATTGACTCTCATTGGCTGCTCAAAAGTCTAGTAAAGTAGAATAGATTTTTGAGAAAGAAACTGACCAAATTTTTCCACCAAAAGCAACGTGAGGACTGAATCTTGACAGATTTAATGGAAAATCAGCCGTTCTACACGAAAGTATTTTGTAGAATCAGAACTCGAACCTTTAAATCCGTTTCCAGCTACGAGAACCCTACAATAACTACTTGAATTCTGTGGCCAAAAGAAAACAAACAAACAAACAATAGGAAAATGTAGCACATTTTTCTAATAAATATACATTACATATTAAATAGTTCAATGCAAACAATCAAATATAATTTATTTCACAAGAACTTTCTAACAAATAGAAAAACGATTAAAATTATATTACTTACACAAGAGATGGTGAACCAATGGCACGCGACACAATACTTTGGGCACGCCGATCAAAACGGTTATTTTGGTTCAAAATAACAAAGTTCATTATGAAGTATTACAAACATGAGTGATAGGTCGCGTTGCGCGGAGCGGCCAGAGAGGAGCATACTTGTATGTTATAGCCTTACAATCCTAGCATAAGTTATATGTCATCTAATATGCAACAACAGGAGTAACAATAATGTTACTTTAATTTTAATTACACGTATAACTGAAACATTTACTACAATACAATTCAAAATTTATTTTATTGCAGTAAATAAAGCGTCTTGAGTTGATAGTACTTAGTTTTATTATTTTCCTAATAATCACGTCAAAATTATTTGACGGCACATCTATTCCTCATTAAAAAAAACTTTTCAGAGAAACTTGATTCATAAAAGTTCACCACCCCTGACTTATACCATAAATGAAATCCAATCCCCAAAAGGTTTATACAGGAATTTCGAAAATATTTTAAAAATCAGTTCCTTTTCCAATAAAAATCTTCTTTTTTTTTGTCAAATATATAATTCACACACATAACACAATATTCAGTAAACTGTAAAAGCTCTTATTTAAATAAAATACTAAAAATTGTGAATTTTATCCACATTATAAAACATGTTCTGGTATATTAGAAGTTATTCATAAATCTCGACATTTAACTCCTTATTCGACTGGAATAGAAGAAAATGATTCGGTGAAAATTAAAACATTCTTTAATTTTTTTGGAAGTTAAAAAAAGGGTCTCACTTTTAACTAGCTTCATGGTCCGGGAACCTTCCCAAGGTGACACCAAACCATCGCACGTAGCATCAGCAGACTGAGACATTTGGATGCCGCCTTTTTCCGGAAGGTAATCAAAAACCTGTAGAAACAGAGGCATGTATGTAAATGCTATATATAACTCAGAATATTTATAATGATACTTAAGATATATATCACACACACACAATTAAAAATATCCATTTCACTAATTAAAACTACTTTACTTAAAATGTTTTATGTAATTGTGGAAGCTTTTTCCAAATGGAAAAACTATTAATTTCGAAATTTATTTCTACGAATTTGTTACGTTAGTTTCATTACTAACACTAAACATACCATAACGGGTCAAATGCTCCATTTTGAGCTTTTGCATTGAAAATGCACGCATCATCTTATTGCTTTTGCACATTTGATTTCATGACTTTTTCTAAGTAATCAATTTACAGTTATACTATTGTTTTCGTTTTGTTTTGTTTATTTTGAGTAATACTTGTCGTATACCGTTATCTACCACAACAGGTCATTTGACCCATATTGCTTATCGTATTTTAGTCGGTAAGTTGCACGTTTCTGCACAGATTGTTGCGCAAAGTAGTTCATTCAAAATAGCCAAGAATAATTTCAAGAAAAGTCTAAGTTCTAAGTCTTGCAGATGGCCTCTCCAAGTTTTTTTCAATATCCTTGATTTAGCTGGCATAAATGCCTGGATTTTGTACAAGCAAACGACAGGAGAAAACATCTCAAGACAAGATTTTTTACTCAAGCTAGCAGTAGAACTTGGCGCCGATTTTCGAGAAGCCCGTGAACAACCAAAACAAAGAAAAATATGAAAGGATCGTTGCCTAAGTCTACTACAGATGCTTATCAACGTAAGAGATGTCAAATAGGATATTGTAAAGAAAATAAAACCAACAAAATTTGCTCTAAATGTAAAAAAAAATATGTTTGCGGAAAATGTACAATGGACACACTTATATGTAAAAAATGCGATGAGCAATGAATTAAAAATTCTAACTTTTTGCTTTTGTAATAGAAATGGTCTATTGACTATTTTGTTTTATTATAATAAATTTATATATAATTTTTATTTTTATTTCCTTTCTAACATCCATATTTCATACATTCAAGCATAAAGAATAAAGTCGAGTCATTTGACCCGCTATGGTAGAAATAGGTATCTATTAAGTGTTGGTATGATTAGTGCTAATGAAGTAACACTATTTAACACTAGTAACTTGTTTTATTACTAATGAATTACTGGTTAATGAAGAAAAAGATCTCCAATTTCTCATCCGTGGCTTTAAACTTTCTCGCCATTTCAATATATTCATTTGAAAGTTCATCTTGTGAAAGTCAGACTTGGTTTTTTTTTTGTACTTGCTTGATTCTGTAGCCTTATTAAAATAATTCATTATTAATATTTCGCTGTTGATAGGATTCTGAAAAGTCTGAGTACTTTTTATTACTTTTCAATCTCATGATATGTTACATGGAGTTTAGATTTTTTTCTTTTGGTATAAGTGCTCAAATTAAGCTTGCATAGATTTGGAAGTGGTTTATTCACCATTGAGGGATTTTCACTATTTTTTTTTTTTGTACAGTTAAACTGAAAATTGTTTGAATAAATGGTAGAAAAAAATATTGGTTGGCTCGAAATACATATTTAATTCATAAAAAAAATAAATTTGCGAAATATATTTAAAATACAGTATATTGTATTTTCTTATCGACAGACTTAAAAACAGTATACCTAAGTCTACTTACAATACACATTGCTGGGCATTCAAAATGAAATACCATAAAAGACTACAGATACCAAAGACAAATGTTTTCAACAAATACCATAAAATGCAAGGCTGAAATAATTAAAATAGTAGTCCTAATTGACTCATAGAGCGTGAAATAATTAATATTTTCTGTAACCGATATGATTGGCATTAACTATTGAGATACGCTTCTGCACTGAGGAAGACATCGGATGTATTTCTTGGGGTGCGAGCTATTACCACTCCTTGTCAAAGTTCATTCGGTGTAGCAATGGGTGATGGCATTTGCTAACGTTCTATGTAAGATATATCAAAAACATAAGTAGGTAAAGGCAATAGTATAATATGCTGGACAAGGAAATTTTTTTTAAACATTGTCATACCATGGACGGTCTCACATTTCCCCGTTGAAACTTGACCAACATTAAACTTTGAAAGTAAGAGACAATCATGGATTTCGAAACTTCGTAGACGTATCAGTGGCTTTTAGAATTATCGACAATGTGGGCAGTGGGAAAAAAGTTCAATGGCATTCCAAATTCTAACTCTGACCAGTTCGGTGACCCATGTTGCGTTGTAGTCTTTTCATTTTTTGATCTATTTATGGCTTTCAATGCAGCCACAAACTTCAATCATATATGTAAAGATTTACCGCGCAGTAATGGACACTCAGTTGAAGTTTACTTCTAATGTAAATGTCATAGAAACCTACAAAAGCTCACTAACTTACTTGTGCAAAAGACTATGGATTCTAGAACTTTTTTTTATCCAATGCTCTTCCTTGACCTTTTGAGGCTGAGCCTCCCAGTACTGACTGACGACGTCGTCAGTTGGTTATTTAGCACTAGAACTCTCGACATATTACACTTACGATGTGATATACGTTCGATGATTTGATGGTGTAATCCTTCCCGTCGATTGAACTGTCATTGTGCAACTACCCAATACATATTCGCAACAATTCATCTTGAATATATCCAGCAATAGAACCAATTTCTTGGATAAATAATCCGAGATAAATTGAAGTATTTGATTTCATAAGCCACAATTATTTTTGTGCATGATTAAGAAACTGGGTTGTTGAGTTTCAAACTTTTACGACGAGGTATACAGAATTTTAGTACTTAAGAAAATTGTCAGTTCTCCCTTTATGCATCACTTGTATGGGACACTACTAATGCTGTGTTAGTTATGTGGATGTCTAATTGAGATTTACTCATAGAGCAAATATCATGCCTATCAGATGATTTACTCATGGTAATGCATTTGGGAATGGCGAAGAATTCGATCTACTTCAGTTATATGACATATTAATATTTCTATTAGCAAGTTACCGAAAGTATAGTAGCATTTTTGTGGAAGTTTTAATCTGATATAGTTAAGAAATAGAATGTAATTTTTAATTTCCTCATATTTTTTATTTTTTTTATTTTTTATTTCTGAATAGCTTATATCAGCACTGGCATTTTAGAGATGCAAAGTTAAATTTTAATTGGTGGTAGCAGAAATATTCATGATGAAATTTTGAAATTAAAATAGTTATTATGTTGAGTTATTGCATCTTTAAGTGTTTTTTTCGTTGTAATGTCTAATTTTTCAAACAATTCGACATAACTATTCGAATGAAAATTTCTCCATTTTCTTTCAAAAGTTTAATCTCTTATTAAATGCGAAAAGAAGAAAAAATGAGCGAAGTTAGATATTTAAAATTCAAACGGTCGTGGCAACTATAATAATTATTAATAAAAATTGAAGTAACTTACGAAGCATCTGTAAGAATTATCGTCAGTAAATGGAAGATTATGATGTTTTTCATTCGACATTTTACCCACTAAGTAGTGGGCAGATCCTTCTTTCCACACAGCCAGACAGCTCAGTTCTTCAACTGTAAAAATAGACACAAACTCTTTACATAAAATATTTACGAGACAGCTGCATACTTAAATGAAATAAAAAAAAAAGAAATATTCGCTGTTTTAGTAAAGCGATGAAATATTACTTGTTTGATTTGTTTATTTAATATTTTTCTAGATTTATATTTCAGATAGTTGGCTATGGAGTTTGCATTTTTGATATCAAGTAAACAGACAAGCTGATAGTTCAACCTTCGAATTTGCACTTCAAAAAATGGCTCTTTGAAGATACACTAGAATTTAAGGTCATTATTATATCTTTTTAAGGACACTGGTGGTGGGATTGTATAATTCAGGCTATGGTCTTCTAACATCTAAAGCGCCTTGACTGGATGACAGTGAATTTTCCAATTATTAAATTATGCTTATCCTTATGCAGTGGCGTAACTCAGAATACTAGGGTGCCCCTGAAAAGTCAGGTTTGGGGCCCCAAGCCCAAGTACGTACAGGGTGTCACTCAGTATTTGGGCCCTTTAGAATCCCTGGGCCGAAAGTCGCAATGTGGGGATGTACGTTACGCCACTGACCTTATGTATGAATATCTTTAAGAAAAAGATATTTTTAATTTAAAAATTAACTCATAAGTCTCCTTTCTGCAATTGTTTTCGCAGCAATCATCATACATTGATATTAGAATTGTTATGATATAAAAAAAAAATACAGATTGCTGGAAGATTTATTCTATATAAAAACAAACAAACATATATCTTGCCTTAATGGATAACATTAGAAAGGTACTGTTTTCTTGGTGTAATATAACAGTTAACAAATACTATTTTAGACAATATTCAAACTGACATGATAAATTCATTAAATATGTTCAATCTAATTTTAATTTAAATGTGCAAAAAGGAACATTATTTTGTGTGAAATGCTTACCTGAGCTCTCTGTTCCCAGAACATCTGCACATGCTTGAAATCGAAAGAGCAGTCTAGAGTCATCTGTGCAAGTATCAATGTTGGACAAGGGGTAGATACATTCCCCGTGGCCTCGACTGTAAGTGAAGGTGAAAGGCCCGCGTAGCTGACAAGGGACTGGTTTGGCATCCACTGCGAACAAAATGTTTAAAAAATGTAAAGGATTCATATGCAACAATGTTAATTTGTTCACCTAAGAATCTAAATTCAAATGAGAACTAAAACATCACAATGCAAACAATTCTTTTAAGAAATTATAGCTATATAATTATCCTAAACAAAGCTAAACTCGGTGATGCAACAGCCCAGGCCAAGACCTTCTGCTTCTATCTCAGTTTTCATGCCCTTGGACATTGAGGTGCATAATGAGATGTTATGGTCAGGGGGTCAGTCTGACACGAAATTCCTAGTGTTTAGTTCCCAAGCAAGCTTGACACTTATTTATGAACCCACTGAAGTGATGAAAGAGTATAAGTATCCTCTCTACTTTAAATATTATATGTAACTTTGATATTTTTTCTGATATGTATGATTCAGTATTTCGATGAATAAATACTTGGCAAATAATTCTAATAGTTAGATATTTTGAAACTTAAATGGGTGAAAATATCTGTACAGTTTTGCATCATTGGCATCAATATTTTAGTGATTTATAAAAATTATAATTCATAATAAATATAACTATTAATCCGAATAATAAGAGAGAATACGAGGCATTTCACTTAAAATTATAATAATAAAAGTATTTGTACATTTCATTCGTTAAATAAGTAGCTAAAACAACCCAACTGATTTTCTCTTTCTCTGCTTCTTTGAAATAAATACTCCGAAGATATATACTAGTGTATTTCTTTCATCATATGTGCAAAAAAAGTAATTATCCAGCGATAGAAATAGTTTGTTCCTTTATATCCGTTTGAGAGAACATAATCTTCTACAGAATGAGTTGGGGATCTTTCAGTCTAGACAGAAGGTGGTGAAAATATAAATAAATGTTCATAAATCATTGTTAAAACCCTATACATTAGAACTGGTTTTTGCGTGGTCCTATTCCTATGTGATTTTATTTTCCTGTGATTTGTTTTGTACCATCTTTTGTTTTATGCGGTATATGAATTTCAACGGCTTTGGCGTCACTGTAATCTTTACTATCAATGAACATACAGTAGAGCGTCGTTTATCCAAACGTTTATTATCCGGAGCGTCAAATATCCGAACCATTTTTTTTGTCAACTACATGTACTGTATATGAATACGTTTTCGAAGAGTGCATTGCTCAACAGTTGTTTCGCGTGATGCCAAAATTGACGGGATAAACTTAGGTCAGGAATATTTGGGGAATTTCAGTTGTCTGATTTCGTAAACATCTGCGCAGGATATTAGGTCAGTTTGTTTCCAAGTGAGGGGTGGGGTGTATACGTGCTCTTTTGTTGAGTTATGAACTGCTATGGCTTCGAATTTAAAACGGAAGCGCAACATCTTGAACATAGAGACAAAACTTGAAATATTGAACCGTCTCGCGAAGGAAGAAAGTGGTGCGTCTCCATCACAGTTTTATAATGTTGGAAAGTCAACAATTTCTGACACACAAAAAAAAATCCGAGATACCATTTTAAATTTTGCGTTACAACTTGACTCAGAAGATGGCTCGAAGAAAAGAAAACCACGAGGGAAGCAAACGATGTTGTTCTTGATCGTGGACTCTACTTATGTTTTTCACAAAGAAGGAGCAAAGGAGATCCGATATCGGGCCTTCTGTTGTGGGAAAAAGCTTTGGCTCTTGTGGTTCAGCTGATTTCAAAGCTAGCACTGGTTGGCTTAAGGACTTTAAATCATGCCACGGGATACGGGAATTACAGATTGAAGGCGAATTGTGGCGATAAGAGTTCTGTCCACAAGTTTAAGGAAGCATTTTTTTGCAGAATATGGAAGAAGAAGGTTATTCCAGAGACGAAACTTACAACATAGACGAGATTAGCGTAAATTGGAAGGCTCTGTCAAGAAAGTAATTGGCTTCAAAACGGGAGTCCATCGCACCGGGCTTTAAATGCTGACGAATTTTTTGCGTTAGAGAAAGCTATGGAGTGGTACGAACAACAATCAGAGTTCTGTCCTACTCAACAACTGTTGCTCAAGAGAATCAGAGACCTTGTAGCGACAAAACAAAGGTGTACAATGGTACAGTGAATTTATTTTGAAGGATTATTTTCCACAATAAAGGTAAAATTGCGACATTTTGCACCTATTTTGCTTTTTCTTCAAGCACGTTCCCCGCTATGTGATAATTTTCAATATTCGTATAGTGTCCGGTTTCATATACTGCATGGATCACATTCGGTTTTCGATTATCCGAACAATCACGTATCCGAACCGTGTCCGGTCCCAATTGATTCGGATAAACGACGTTCTACTCTATATACATTTTGAGATACTCTGTTCATTTGTTAGAAACAGTCTCTCGACAATGCAAGTTGAATTGCTTTCTCTCAATGCGCTAGCAGCACGCGCTTGATTGAAGCCGAAACTTTCAATGACAGTGACCTTATTAATAATTTGATAGATTACGAAGACGGACAAGAAGAACCAAATTCTTTGAGAACGGATAAAACAGATGTAGAGATCTAGTATTCCAACAAATCGGAATAGCATTTTCTTAAAATATATACCATTTCCGCGAAAAGAGTTTGAAATTCCGAAAAGAGCTTATATCATGCGTATCTGGTTATTGAGACGTTTGCAAGCAATTGTCCAGCCAACCGTTGTCGCAAAAACTTAACACTTACTGTATGGTGCTAAAAAAATAAATCAATTGAAATTGTTTCTTCAAGTGACGAAAGCGATTTGGAACTAATTCATCACAAGAAGATGCGCGCTTTGGATTACGATGAGTAACAGTGAGTTTTGTATGTGCATTTTGAAAACTTCTCCATGAATATAAAAAGAAATTCAATGTTTTAAAAATGTTTCCATGTGTGATTTAATTATTTATTTTGTTACTTTCTCATTAATTTCGTAAATTGATGTATTTTTAAGTGTGACTTTTTTTATGCGGTTCCTCTTCACCTCATAAAAATCTTTTTCTGTGGAATGTCGACAAAGGTGCTTGTTATACGTAAGTATTTATGAAATTTTTGAATATTTTTAGTATGGTTTCTTTTAATGCGGTCCCTATCTACCGCACAAAAGCAGGTTTTACTGTATTGCCAAATGTCTCAAATGTATTTTTAGTTAAAAAACAGAGCATTCATTATGTGAGGGTCATTTATAGAATAACTCCTCCTCACTACCAACAGTTGTCAGAAAATATAGTGCGAACAACGTATGTGCGTATTTAGTGGATTTTTATGATGCCTAATGTATGCGATAGTTCTCACTTTCATCTCGCTTGTATTAAATACATTGTAGCTGTTGAAACTTTTTGATCGTATACTTTCATACGCTGATTGTGAGATAAAGTCAATGATAACATTTTTGAACATGATCGTTCTAACATGACTGATGAGGTCAATAATAACATCTAACACAGTGCCTTCCCTCGTATGATACATTGCACAAACATGTATTACAGGAATTCCATTGGGATTTGCTGTCTGGACGAAGTCTATTTTTTTTTTCACTTAAAGAATTTTTTTCTCCTTTAGCACTTTCAAAATGATATGAGGACTTGCAGATGGATATCGCACTGTGGTACAAACATTACGCTATACACATTTCTACGACAAAGAAATATGAAGTTGTTCTCAGGGTATGTTAAGTACTAGAATTTTGGTAGATCTTAAGTTGAGAAACAGCTAAAAAATTGCAATATTTATTCTAATAAACGTTTCCAATCCAGTGGATTAATGTTTATGATCTACTGGAAGTACCTAAAATCCGGCGTATAACGCGCACCCTTAATTTTCGATCTTATTTTTTGTGTTCAAAGTGCGCGTTATACGCCGGGTATAAAAACGATAGCTTTAAAAATAACAAAAAGGATGGATATAAAAAAAATTCACTTCTATATGTAGCGATACACTGTTTATTTAAAAGAAACAACTTGCTTTATGAACAAGAACAGTTGTAGTTCTAGAAGAATACTATTTTTTCAAAAGTCTGGGATACCTTGAATAAATTACTTCAAAACATAAAAACAATGTATTTTAATATTTCAGATTTCTTCATTAAAAAGGGGGTGCGCGTTATACGGCGAATAAAACAATCAAAAAAATTAGCTTGAAAGTGTAGGTGCGCGTTATACACCGGTGAGCGTTATACGCCGGGTTTTACGGTATACTTTCTGGATTTCTCTTGTACATCAGAACGTACAGCATGTACATCATCTTGTGCATCTATACTTGAGAGTTATGTCATTTATACGGTGCCCAACAAAATATTTTCTCAATCACTTAAATTTTTTGGCCACCAAAGCTTTAGTCATAAATATAATGTTTAAGGACATACAAAAATTATGCGCTGTTTTTGTACAGACTACTTACACTATGGCTCAACTATTAAATCAAGAGCTACCTCTTAGTTCTTAGAAAAACTATATAAAATATCTAAAAGAGTAGAAAAGAAAATTGTAAAGTTCGTTAATTTGTGGCCGATTTTCACCAATGTTTTTGCTACAAAACGTACTATATCAGGGACAATACGGCCTGTTGTTTTCAGAAAGTACAAAAGAAATTTTCCGAGACGTAAATTATATCTTCTCATGGATAAGTATTGAAAATAGCGTACATATATATATATATATATTAAAATATTCTTCGTTATATGATGAAAAGTTCAAAAAGGACAGAATAACTTTATCATAAATGCTCCTTTGGAAGACATATAGGTTCTAATCGAGTACTAATCATAATATATACAAACACAAGATATGTAAACGTATGGATTTCATGGCGTGTCTTATTAACTTATAAATTAATTATTTTTTCACGTAAATTGTAAAGTTTTCCAGACGCAGCACTTCTGACTAACTTTTATGGTGTTACGTAAACTTTCCCACGGGGGATAGGGTATATAAACTTAATCATACTTCGATACTATCCGGAATATTATAGCTATGAGAGTTTAAATATTCCATATAAATGTATAAGTGTGATAAAATTTATATGTTTTATCCATGTAACACAAAAAATGTCAATCAGAAGTAAGGCAGGTGACTAAATATACTTTTTCAATTTCAACTATTAGTTTACTCTCTCCCTATATATATTTATATATCTTGTTCAAACTTTCAATCTTTAATAAAATACTTTATATTCATCCACTTCAAGTACATTTTTTTAAAATTTGTAGTGGAAGACGCTTGATGTTAATACTGTTTTTTCAAAGATTAATTCATTAATTAAATTAAAAATGAATAAATATTAACAAACAAAAATAATAGTCCAACAGCATATATCGAAAAGAAAATAGCTCGTTCTGTCCCTGTAGCTCAATGGATAGCGTGTTGGACTTCTAATCCAAAAGTCGTGGGTTCTTATCCCACCTGGGATGGCATAGTTTCTGAGAATGTGATTTCATTTTGCTGTACTATTTTATTAGAATAATTAAATTTACAGAATGAATAAATAAATAGAAACAAACAAACAAAAAATAGCCGAGCACCCTATATAGAAAGGAAAATGGAAAATTGCAAGGAAAATCGCTTTATATTTTCTCACTTAATATTGTGTTTCTGTCGTATGTATATACTTATTTGTATTAATTGTAAGTATTTAATAAAAAGTAACTAACATAAAAATTTTTCTTTGTTGAATTAAGTAGGAATTGACTTATTATTATTTTCTTTTATTTATTTCTTGTTTTTCCTTAATTTTTAGGTTTTCAAAAAATTATGATTGGTCTAGTAGCCTACACAATCAAGTCTTTTATTACATTACCAAAATTAACTAAGTGACAGAAAACCTTCAAATGAACAATTTTCTAAAATAAAATGTTGTTTTCATATAACAGAAGAATATTAATGAGTGATAACGGAAATAAAGTGAATAATGTTAAACATACTTGTAAAGGAAATTAAACATGTACTAATTTAAACAGCTCATGAATTCTGCTTGGATCTCCAAATTTAATATTGAATAAAATAATAAAATATTCATTTAAGGGAATACAAAGGAAAATGCAAATTATTAATGTACATTCGTAGCTCATAATATATGTTAAATTTACATATATTGAACTGGTGAGTAACATTAGTTTATATTAGAACAAACATCATTAATTTCCTACAATTAATACTAAATATTAACAAAAATAAAACAGATTATTTTGATGAAACTAATTGACACAGGGCTGTCAATGTAACTCATTACTGCATACTTTAGTTAAAAACTATTTTATTCAGGGAATCAACTGAGTTATCTTTCACAATTATGCACGCACGCGGAAAAATAAAACATGATACTAGTTATTCATTTGTATTAAGCTAATTTATTCCGAAATATTAAGCAACGATTTATTATTAAACAATTTTAAGGATAAAGTAATTAGTACAGAGTGTGCGACAAAAGGATGCAATTAGCATTGAAAAGATAAACAGACAGTTCATTTTAATACAAAGTTTCTGCATTTCGGGGATCAGTTCTGGATTACCATTGCTTAAATTGGTATGCATTTATTCCATACAACTATTAAAGAACATGCATCTATTCAAAGTCACTTTAGTGTATTTAAACGAGTATTTTAACCTAACAGAAGCATTTAATGGTAACAATTCTGCATTTATGAAAAGATTTCGGCTTTGAAATATCACATAGCATTAAATCCTTTGATGGAACAAACGCCAACATATTTCATGGTAGAACAATAAATCGTTACATTTCCAGGAATGGCATTAATTTATCCAGGCCTATTAAGTGATTTTTAAAAGATTCTGCCTTCGACGTCTAGGAAGCTCTTTTTAAAAGCCCCCAAGACTTTTATTCTGGGCAAGACGTTAAGTCTAAAATCCTTCCCTGCAATCAGAAGCTGTCAATGCACCGACTGCAACAGAAGAAGGGGGTGGAAGAATTGTGGGACGGAAAATGAGGATTACCCAGGTACCATCTGTTTGGAATCACCTGTCGTTCGGTGATTAGAGGCCTCGACTAATTACTTCTCGGCACAATAGGACTTCTTTTCGTTTCTATGATGAGACGTAACGAATCAGTTCGCTTCTGATGGAGAATTTTTGTTTGGGGTCTTTTCGGGTAGGCTTTTCCTGGATGAAAATGATTCGCCCTTGCTTGGATTTGTTGATGGGTTTTTCATTTTGACGTGTGATTGTGTGTTTTGGGGTCTTGTATTAAATATATGCTTGAGAATGAATGTGGGAGTGTCTCTGTTGCTTTTATACAAAGGAACAATTTTTAGAATGAAAAATAATGTAAAAAGTAGAACATTTTTCTTTTGTTTGGGGTTTTATTCAAAAAAAAAAAAAAGAAAAGAAAAGAAAGGAATGAATGATTCTTGGTGATGAAAAATAGCTTTCTGTAAGGAGAAAATGCTACTCTGAGTTTCAAGGTGGAGGTATTGATTCCTCGTCCCCTTTGTTTGTTCCCTTATCTTAAATATGAATCTATAAATAAGAGATAAGCTGAGGGATGAAGTAATTTTAACTCAAACGTAAATCCAGTATTGATTAAGACTTGATTAGACGTTATTATTTAATACTAATCTATACAATTTTATACATGATATATAATTTTATATTCAAATAAAATTATAACTTTTGTATCTTTTGAGGCTACTGTATTCTAAAGAAGTGATTTTTAGATGAAAGAAAAAATGATTCCTGCTATTAAATTATCAAATCTGGAAAATCTTTAATTATAAACTATTTCATGTTTTTGTTTTCTTGTTTCTTATATGTCTAAGTCTGAGAAAAAAATCCTTTAGTTCGAGTACCAATTATAAAAAAAAAATATTTATATAGAGATTATTCTGTCATTTGTTCCGATTACAAATTTTAAAATAAGTTTTTAAAAATCTTACTTTTTTGGTAATTGTTCA
>BMAV01001768.1:32927-113700 GCA_019973955.1 Trichonephila inaurata madagascariensis
AAAAAATAATAATTTTCTTTATAATTTCAAGGAATATTTAGTATTTTTTGGATGGTAATAATAAGCATTCATATAAAGCCATGGATAATTAGGCCTAGTTAATCGAGCAGGTATGTATTCCCTTTTTGGATATAATGGTACATTTTCCGAAAAATAAACTAATAAAAGACGTCTCATTAACATTTTAGACTAAATGGTAATGGAAGAGCAAATTTTCACAGGCAAAGCAAGACTACGTTTCAATTACTTAAATACACGTGAACATGTCATTAATAAAATTCAATCAGTATACATAAAAAAACTGTTATCAATGTTTTCAAAAAACATTAGTGTGTGATACTGTCACACATTTTGAAATACCCTTTATTGCTTAATAGTCACAGATAATTATCTGACTGACTATAATCCACTCACAGCTAGGGAGCTAATTTAAGCTGGACTTAGAATGGAATACATGGATTTAGTGAGAGCAGTTAAAAACTTGTATTACGCGGGTGCAAGTTAAGCGAGTCTACTGTGAGTGTTAGTTTCGAAACCATATTCGTTATACTCTGCTAATTGTCCTGAAATATTCTTTAAAATTAAGTATGTTGAGCATAAATAATTATATTTTGTCTCATCTCTGAAAAGGACATATGACTAAAGTGAGATGAATTAAGAATTGTGCATCTTGCTCTTAAAATGCATTCCAAACAAACCACGCAATATATTTTGTGTGCTCAAAAGAAATTCCTCATATTCTGCTCAGTGTTCTGAAATGTCTTCCGTGGCTTGAAGGTTTTCAACTTTTGAATCTCTTATACAGCTTGACTCCCAAAAGAACACACAATTTTAGTAAGATAAATTCAAATTACTTTCCCTCATATAGTACACATTTTCAGAATATCCATCTCACACTGTTATTTGTATAGTACTTTGTTAAAATTATGTCTAAGAGCACTATTCAGATATTTTATATTTTTTTGCAATTGTTTCGTATATTTTAGACCCCCAAATGAGATATAGGTCCCCAATGAGATGCAACAACAAAAACAATATTTGGAGAACAAATTTTCGTATCTTATTTACAAATATCGATTACTTTGGTGATACATTCCATTTTCGATGCTAGATAGGGTGTGTGACGACAAAAATACTTGAGAACCGTTATTTTTCCCCAATCAAAAAAGTAGCATCAATAACAGAATGGATTCCTGAGTGTTTGAGAACATTCCTGATTGTTTATCAAAACATGTTGTTGATTTACGTGCTTCGAAACAAAGCTAGTTATTGACGTTACAAAAACACACGCACATACACCTAATCCTCGAATAAATTAAAAGCTGATGAAACCATTTGTATTTGATTTTATTTAATAATAAATTCCTTAGTTTTATTCGTTTTTTCGGGTAGTTTAATTAAATGTATTAATTATTTTCAAAATTTGATAAATGAAGACTTACACGTCATATGCATGTAATCTACGTCATATATACCTCATCTCATTAAAATACTCTTATGTTCCTTTGAAATAGCAATGCAATTTATATTTCTTTTAAAGGTAAATTTTTTAAAAAAAATAGTTTGTTTCTTGCTATGGAATAATTACTATTTGGTATAGAACAGTACTTCATTAAAATACAATTTATTGATTGAAAGGGATCTAAGGCGCAAAGTCCATAATTATATCATACTTTCTCAAAATATTCATGATCAAAACAATTGAAATGAATAAAATGTAGAATTATTATAGGTCAAAGAATATATATATATAACTTAGAATCTGTTTATATAAAAACTAAAACTTTTGGATAAAATCCCATAAGTGAAGCTAAGTTTTCTGGAATGTCTTAACCATTAGTATAAAAGATCTGTATTAAAGCATCTTTTAACTATGCGTTTTTTGTTCATGAAATTATATCTTCTTTTAAAATGTGTTATAGAAAGTGAAAAGAAAATTTAATTTTCTCTTGCCTGTCAGGAGAAAAGAAATAAATTCTTTGGGAATTTGTGAAAGATTTTCTTGTATAGTTTTGTGTGTTGTTCGAAATATGTTTTTTTTTTTTTTTCATTTTGTATCTTTTTAAGACAGCATCCAATTTTAAGAAATTTCATTCGTTGCTATTTTCGTACAATTGTCAGAATAAACAGGCTTAGCATTTGATTTAGATGCAATATATTAGTTGAGAAAAGAACTAGCTATAACGCTTTTGATTTAGCTACCGAAAGAAAATCTCTTATAGTTGGGAAAATTTAATAAAGCAACATTGGGGAGAAAATTTTATTTCTAAGCCCATGAGGTATAAACCTTTAAAATTTGATACATGAGAAAGTGTTTATCAAGCTTTTCATTTCAGTTGATCAGATTGTTGATAATGATAAAATAAAAATGATAATGAAAACTAAATAAATTTGAGTATTTGTTTTCTCAAGGGGTCCAAAAGTTCACTAAACCTTTCAGAAAAATTCAGAAATAACATAGAAATACAAGCTTTCTGTTGCCAAAATTTTTTTTTGCATTATTTCACCTGAAGATCGTTCAAACCTTGTTTGTTAAAAAAAAAACATAAAAAAGTAAAATAAATGTTTCATATCGAAATCTTTTAGTTGAATGTTCTCATTTAATTTGGAAAGGTTTCAATTTGTGATTTATCTCTTATTAAGTTATACTTTTTATTCAATTCCTACTATTAGTTCACAATCTCCCTTTTCTATATATATATATATATATATATATATATATCTTGTTCAAATTTTCAATCGTTAATAAAATATAGTTTTGTCATTTATAATCTCGAGGTTGATTGAATTAATATTGCTTTAGAATTATCGGCAATTATTGGTGACTGGCTTTATAATTCTTCATCACCATAAAATGACAGCGACTGCCCATGACTTGAAATCTTTTTCATGCGAAAGAGCTAATAAATATTTGACTGATGCATCAAGATGGTTCAAAAGATGCTATAAGGCCTATCTCATTATAATAACCATTAATATCCCTGATTTTGTAACATATTGGCATATTTAATTGAAAATTATTTTTAATATAACATTCCACTTATACAGGGTGGTCCCAAATTCAAGGAACAAACTTTAAGGTTAAATGCAGAACATTGTGTAACAATCATTGTATGGGAATGTGTTGGTGCAAGAGACTTGGTGAGGCGCAAACAAAGGAAATAAAAGAAAAAAGAAATGGTGTTATAGGTTGGTTTTGTTGCCGGTAGTGGACAGTAGATGTCTAGCCGTCGTTCAACACGATGCATCTCAATAGAGGAAAGCGCCATTTGTAATTATGCTGACGTCTGCGATGGGAAACTTTACATACGCCGAAAATGCAGGCATGCATCACATGCATTGCCGTGCAAATGGTAACACCAGAACTGCGCTACGAATGTATCACACGCTGTTTCCTGATCGATGAATGCCGGATCACAGAATTTTTCAACGGTTACATCGTCAACTTCCTAAAACACGTTCCTTTCACGTCACCAGCATGATGCTTGTCGGCGAAGAACTGTACGAGGTGTATGCCTGGAGGAAAGCTTAGTGAACGTTGTGGCTGATAGACCATTGTCAAGTACAAGATGTGTTACTCATCACGTAAGTGTGGGTCATCAAACCATTTGTAGAGTTCTGAACGGAAATTGCTCACACCTCTTCCATTTTCAGCTAGTACAAGATTTGTATCCGGTATATTACGTTCTCCCGCTGTCCGTGGGAGGTACAGCAACGTGTGACGCAGGTGGACTTCGTAGCTCATGTGCTGAATAGATATGAACAGTAATTGTAAACATTACACTTGTCAACGACGCTTTCAATAAACACCTTGTATTTCCTTTCATCTCTTATTTTTTGCATTTGTGCCTCACCGCGTCACTTGCACCCATGCATTCTCATACAACAAATGATTGTTGCACACAATGTCCTGTGCCTACTTTTAAAGTTTGTACCATAGATTCGGGACCACCCTATATTATGCATAAGTGGTCATTTGTGTTTTAAAAAGTAGTGCAATACAGTATTGCATGAAAAAAAAAATATGAAAGTCTCGGCATTGTTCATCTTGGCATAGTTCACTAAAAAAGCACCTGAATTTTTATACATAAAAAGTATAATTATTTACAGAAAAAAAAAAACTGAAGAAATGAATTGATATTTTTCATTTAAACTTTTCATTTTTTTGGTCAAATCTACGTTCAAGCTGTGTAAAGGGTTGAAAGTTTATAAAAAAATTAAATTTAGAATTTAAAAAGACCCACATAATAAACATAAATTCTGAATGACACCGTTTGGATAATCATAGATTAACAACGGCTATACAGTTGAGATATTTGGTATAACAAATGTATATACAGAGTGTCCCTAAATGCCGTGTACACACTTGGAGGGGAGGTAGAGAATATCCTGAGGAGCCATAATTACATAGGAAAGCATGGGCGGAAACCTAACCCTAACGAGATAAAGACTAATTGATTAATTGAATATTAACGTCGCACTGTTTAGCTACACGAGGGCTTTTGGCGACGGACCACGTAATTTTGAACCATCGTCAAGTGACGTGGACGACACCTGAGCTGGCACCCCCTCTCCTAACTACCACACCACATCAATGGGAGGACGTTTCAACTCTCGACAGATTTAACGTACATCGCTGCCCTACACGGCGGGTTTTTAGTGGTACTGGGCTCGACCTCGTGACAAGGCAAGTCACGGTCCGATATCTATACTACTCGGCTGCCGCGGCCCCGAGATAAAGAGACACTATAACAGTAAGGTCACAACACAGAATGTAGTGTAAAACGATTTATCACACACACTAAATAAAAAGTATGGCTTAAAAGAATCACAGAAGGTGTTTGACATTGCGGCCGCACGGCACCGATGTGACATAAACATGCGAACATGTTCGAAAATACCGGACGTTGCAACGACAAGTGTCCACACTCTGGTACGGAGATTTTGTTTCACAGCACGCAACACACCCTCTGGAAATATGGGTGTTCGTACTGTTTGTGGCCATCTAGTACCTCTAATTGTGTTCCGCCAGGTTCTGATGTACCCGAGCGAAAGTTTGACGATTCGGTTGCCACCTCGTTGGATATTTTTCCCCATACAACCGAACAGAAGCACCTCCATTTCCATTGGATAGGAGCTAAATGAAGTGGATATCTTCTAACTCGGCGTTCGTATAACGATTCTTGTTCATCACACACTGTTCGTGTCTGAAATGAGGAAACCCCATGTGCCGACCTTGCGAGCTCGCGTATAGCGCCATCTTTCGCTTTCCGCCCATTCTTTTCTAAGTAATTATATAGGCTAATATTTCTCAAGGGACTTGGGTAACTCATATCCCTCTGCCCTTTATCTGGAAATGAAGTTAGCCTGGTGTTGATACTTGGGCTGAAGTTGAGAGGCGTGGCTTCAGAGGTAAGAACCAATGGAGTGGCAGGAGTTCAGCTAGGGGAGTGAGGCTTTTGATTGGATGGGGTGGTGAGCTTATAAAATTGAATAGGAAAAGAAGTCTATGGAATTAAATTTAAGGGAACATATGTAATTATGGCTAATTACGTTATTTTATACCTCCCCTCCAAGTTTGTACACGGCATTCGGGAACACTCTGAATAAACGAAAGCATCATAAAACTTCAACTGTTGTAGTATTTTCTGTAATATTAGGTACCAAATACACGTACCGTAATAAAATTCTATCAATACATTGATTCTGATAATTTATAATAATAATAAAGAGAAATGATCGCTTACTTCGGAAGAGAGAATAAAGCGGCGCATCTGCATTTATCGTGGAACAGGCTTGATGGAGGGATCTATAACCATCACAGTACGCTAAAACAGATTAAAATACACATTAGTTGTAAATCTTAAGCATTAAAATTATTTCAACATTTGTTTTTAAGACCAAATATCGATTACAGAGGCAAAATTTTGCTTTGCAGAGAGAGTACTTTAGACTAAAGTTAAAAATCTTCTAAATAAATAATAAATAAAAATCAAACAATAACTATTTTGTTAATAATACCTTAACACTAGAACATCTGGGATATAATAAATGCAACAAAACAAATTACTTAACCTTGTAAAATGGAATAAAACAATAATTTTCATAGATATTAGTATAACCAACAAAATCCATACTTAGTGAACTATCTTTGGCTGAACAATAGATATTTACAATGATACATTACCTTGGCGTCGAAACGACCCCAGCTGATGTTCTAGGTATATTTAGTTGCAAAATGTCTCCAAATTAACATAGAATCACAAAATGTTTTCTGTGTAATCCCCATGGAAAATGATTTTAAAAGTCACGAAAATTTTTTAAATTCCCTGGAAAAATGTGGAAAGGGGAGAACAAATTATACAGGCTCTGGTGTCCAACTTACCCCGACGGACATTCTAGTGTTTACAAGTATGTATGTATATTTAATGAAATAATAGGAACTCAGCAAAATACTCATTTGCTGTTTCTGAACATACAAGGTATACGATTGCTTACATATATAATGAACTCAATTTCTCAAAAAAGGAATTTTTATAAAATGCAAAATTAGATCAGAGGTTATGAAATGTATAAAACTAACCAAGAATATCTTCAAAAATTATTTTAAGAACAGAATAGAGGTAATATGAATATGATTGTCTCAAATCTGTTAAAGTCTGAAGAACGTTATTATTAACCCTCTGACCGGAATCTCCGTCTCTCAGACAGAGATGATTTGTTTTGATGCTTGTAGATAACGCTATAGCATGATTTGTTTTGAGGGGGAGGGCCTATATCTTCAGTCGGACTCTACCCAGGGAGAGGATCACGTGGTGGTACATAGCGATTTTTTTCAACTCACGATATGTGCGATTTTTCTTATCTATCACCGTCTATCAGATGGATATTCCTGTAGTTTTTTCGTGTTTGGTATTATTATTTTTAAATACTTTTACATGGATATAAGTATTTTTAATCAGTTTTTATAAGAATACTAGTCACAATTCTAGTAATAAAAATATATTACTGTGCTTGATTTAACCTCACATATCTAATTTGAGCCATACTAAATTTCAGGAGCTATAAGGACATTTAAAAGAGTCCATAAGGTAATAAAATTGAAAAAAAATTACGTACCCGTCTGTCAGACGAATGTTTCTCAGTGTGGCAAAAAAAAATTGATGTTCCAGTCAGATGGTTAAGTATGCAGAATGTTCATAGACATTATCACAATGAGAATGTACTTAAAATATGTGAAGTATTTTCATATTATTTACCTAGTAAAATATACTGGACGAAAAGAGAAAAAAAATTATCTTAATAATATTAAGCTTTGGTACTCAATATTTAATGGATTCGATATATAATAATATTTAAGAAACTTCTATTTTCTGAACGTCATTTTTATTACATAGTGCAACAAAAAAATTTTTGTTGAACATTTACTAATGTGAATTTAATTTACGTCAAATTCTAAAGTTATGCGTGAGCGATTGGCAATGAACCTCAAAATTCTCAACCACGATCAAATGACAAGTACGACAACGGAGCTAGCACATCTCCAAACATGTGTACTACGCCAACAGGAGGACTTCGAGCCCCTCTGCACAGTAGAACTTCAGTGGCTCTACGACCGGAACCCCAGCTCAACAGCCCTATCCACGAGTTCACGACCATGAACTGCTAGTCTGCCATGTTCTAAGCATGTATTGATCATCCTTAAATATGTATTAAAAAAGTACTGTTAACACATTAAACTTGATATATTTTCTTCTTTAATGTATGTTATAAACATACAGCAGTTCCTATATAAGCCAGTAAAAGCCTCCAGACTGATGCGATCATTTTGGTTCAGTGGTATGTTACGTGCTTACGGAACCGAAGTTCGTGGATTCTGTCCTTCGGATAAGCGCTTCATTGGTGACTACCGAGTTCTATACTACTTCATTGGTGACTCTAGCTCAACTAAGAAAAAACGTAACATTCTGAATTGTAGTGGTGCCATCTGACTACAAAAAGAACAACCAAAAATTCTACAGACTCAGTTGACGCAGCAAACAAAGTCGTCAGAGTCACTTGAGCATCTCCTACAATTACAGCAATAACTCACACGCTCGCGATAGCAACTATATCGTTCGTTCACCTATCGACAGACTCACTGGTGGGAGAGAGTGTAGCGGTTCCTATGTAAGTTAGAAACAGCCTCCAGACTGAAGTGATCATTTTGGTACAGTGGTATGTTACGTGCTTAAGGAACTGAAGGTCGCAGGTTATACCCTTCGGATAAGCCCCACTTCAAACATATTTCCTTTAAAAGAAAAAAATATAAAATTTTAAAATTTAATTTAAATTAACATTTAATTTTTTAATTATATTGTTTATATTAATTTATATTTTAATATTTTAATTCAAGTTATTATTATTGTTACACTATCTCTCTCTCTCTGTATATATATATTGCATACCATTAATCATTAAAGGACATATGAAGTATTATAATAATACTGATGAACTTATATAAATTACATTCACACATAAATTACTTATAACATACCGTGGGGGGGGGCCCCCCCGAAAAAAAATAAAAAATATTTGAATTAAAACTTAAGATTATTTACAAGAAAGAAATACAAGCGAGAATAATCGAATACAAATAATAAAAAGTCGTTCTTGCCTCGTAGAAAATAACATTCTATGATTCTTCCAAGACATTCAGAAATTGGATCTTCTTGCAGGGGAATCAAATCATATACTGTGAGTAGATCATATTATTGGAACATCCAAATTCAATTGCTACTAGAATAACGATTTTTCTGTACAAGACGCACAATGCATTCCAGTAAGGGTTATTTATAAAAGAAAAATGTACAGTTTTATTTCAGAAAGAACGTCTACAAGCACTTCAGAGAGAACTCCAAATTCTATATCCTAAGAAAATTATGCGCAGGATACTCGAAGGTACTCTTTTTTTAGAAACATTCGAACCAGAGTATGTACCTTTGGGAATGGTAGGGTGAATACGAGTTCTTTTTGAGGGAAACGTAGAAGTCAACTTTATATAATACAAACTGAGATCTTATCTCGATGCGTCTCGTACTTGGAATAAATAAAACTGTCTTGATATTTAATGAATAGTGGTCATTAATAAAAATATGTATTATATGTGCATATGTGTAATATGAATTATGATGTGTTTTAAATGTATTAATACTCAAAAGGGGATAGTCTTAAATGTACTGATGTATGTGGTTATGGGTATAAAATATAGACGAATTGCATAAAAACAATATACAAAACTAATGAATTGTTGTAGTGTAATACAAATTCATGTTTATGTTGTCAATAATGCTACATCAATTTTTTTTTAGTTCCTTATATTGATAGTGTACTATACAGCTAATCTAACCCCATTCCATCTTGAAACAAATTTTCGGAAAATTTTAAGCAATGTATGAAGCACTGGGAAAGTAAATACTATTTTCACACTTAAAATCCTTCTTAGCTCCGGGAGTATTCTAGAATGGGTCTAGGAAGCTGAAATTTTTCTCTGACACGAGCAAGTTAAACATGTTCAATGGAATTCTGGTTTAGAGATCTGCAATGGCGTAACGGAAAACATTTGGTCCCCCCTACAAAATCGGATTTTTGACCCTCAAGTTGGATTTTACAAAGAGTAGGTACTTGACGGCAGTCATATTTTGGTCCCCCTAGAACCCTGGGCCCCCACGAAGCGAAAGTGGCGGGGCTGTACGTTACGCCCATGAAGATCTGGCTGGCCACTCCATCCTCTGAATATTCTTAATTTAGGGTTATTACTTGCTAAAATGACATGGGTGATAATTACTTCTCTGAAACGTCTTTCATAGAGGCGTAAGATAGGCCTAATCAAGCCCTGAGATTAGTCCCCCCCAAAACCTGCCTCCCTAGGTCTTAAAAAAAACAATTTACTTATTGAAATACGAAAAGCAGTGGATAGTTATTGAATCACTGCCATTTTTTGTTGCCCATTAAAAGTCCAGTAGCGGTCATCATGGCTTGTGGTAGATCCGGGTGCCCTATAACTGGTATTCTGAATATTGTTAAAGTCTTCTGTAATTAGTCCTATAATATAGAAACTAAATTTCGAGAAACGAAGCCATCTTGATGGACTAACTGTTCTCCATCTATCCTACAGACATTGTCTTTACGCCCTTGTTGGCAAAAATTTCAAAATAAATCGTAAGCCTTCAGGTACTCAAGCAGAATTAAAACGGCCCATAAGTACCTATTTTAACATATAGGGTGTCCGGGCTTAAAGTATCCAAACGTTATGGCTTATTATTACGGAACTACACATCAGAATGTAATAAACTGTTCATTCGTGGATTGAAAACCTCTCCGAGATTTTTTGGGTCTAGTCCTATGTGCCTCACGTGCGGACATTATTCAGCATCGCAGATTATAAACTTGTTGTGGGTGATTCTCGATAAAATGCTGCATAGCTTCCTTCACCTCATCATCCGAATGAAAACGTAATGTTCTCTTAAGTGTAAAAAAGTGTGAAAGGTTTCAAGGAGGCAAATTTGGACTGTACAGCAGGTGTTCTAACACTTTTAAACTTAATTTTTTTAAAGTTGTCCGGGTTTCAAGAGAGACGTTTTGACCAGAATAGTCATAGAGATATGATATCATTTGTCACCCTTCACGAAAACCTTTTCACCAATAGTTTAAACTAAGCGGTGCTCGCTATAGACTGCTCCCGTTCACTGATAGATGCTCTCATACAGCCCACCTTCTGCAATCAGAAACCATACAACCGCGCATTGCTCCGATATGGACGCATACAAGAATAGCACGAGTTTACTTTGATCTATTTCCTCTACCACAGCGTTTCTCAAACTGTGGGGCCTCGCTCCCGTTGAGGGGCATGTTAACTCTACGAGGGGGGCGTGAGCATATTGAAAAGTTGAAAACGAAAGTTATTCAAAAAATTATTAATTTACTGAAAGTAAGCAAACAAAATACTTTCTAACATAATAAAATATAAAATACACATTTACACTGATATAATACACTTAAAAAAGTATCTGTACTGTACAAAAAAGTTAATACAATAATACTAAGTTAAGAACAAGTTTGATAACTACCAGTGACCCCATGGGCTTATATTAACACTTATATTGATAATTTGCTTGGTTTATACTCAATTCCTTAACTTCCCATTTAAAGTTACGCGATTCGCTTCCTAATGCCACCATTTTCCACGCTGATGAGCGTATTTTGATGTTTTTTGAGGGGGTGAGGAGGAGAGAAAAGGAATAAAAGAGCAAATCCTCTGAAATAAGTAAATCTTTTGCAAAGACTGTCAAGTTCATTTTATTGTGTTCCTAGGGCTTAGGAATAATTTCATGGATAGCAGTGCACAGAACAGATCGTACTTCGGAAAGACGTTTATATACGTCCAGAAAATTAATTTTTGGCTGAGCGAGACTTTTATATATGTCGGTGGCACATAAGAAGTTAAAGTCGTATTGTAGCTTTAGAGTAAAATTATTGTATTATTGAATTCAAAACACACACACAATGTTATTGTATGTTAGGGGGGCGAGATGAAAATGATGATTGAATATTGGGTCGCAAGTATTGAAAGTTTGAGAAGCACTGCTCTACCACGAACAAGTTTCATTATTAAAAATCGTATGCGGTGAACACCTCCTACCTCCCTTTATATCCATGTTCGGTGTTGCTACTATAGCTGCAATCCTTGTGACACATTTGCACATCTCCACTTTTCATTTGGGCTACTTTTATATTATAATCTGATATAATAATATCCACACGCGCTGTGAGTTTAGACTCGAAACTTCTGCTTTTAAGTTTCATTTTCAATTGACACATATAGGTCAGATTTACCTATAGTAATAATTTACAATCTTGTAAAAGAATATTTGATAAATATTTAAAGCTCATGCATTGTATATATTTCATTTATTATTATTATTTTTTTTATTTTGGTCTTTTCAATGTTATTCTACTTGCGCACGCATGGATATTTTTAACAATTGTCAACACGAAAACAGTCCCAAATTTCTATTGAATAAAATATTTAAAAAAAAAAAGTAGATCAATCCATTGAAACATTTAGCATTCATCGAGAACACTTAAAATTCTAAAATAAAAGAAGACACGCGTTTAGGTAATACATCCTGAAAAGCCATCAAAACAAATGCAACTTTAGACCGCCTCCAAATAAAGACAAAAATACACCCTACGTTCTAAAAAAAAAACATTTCCACTATTAAAGGCACCAGTTGATAAATGCTTCATCGGTAGTTGTATAAAGTGTTGATATAAAAAGAAAAGAGACACGCAGAGTACAATGGGAAGAAAAAAAGAGAATAAAGTCTCTTACTTTTAACCCGCCTCACTCTCCGTATCTATCCCGTCACGCGAGCTCTCCATTACACGAAAAGAATGTAAATATATACACACCTAAAATCTATTGACGGTTGATACATGTGCGAAGAAAAAACCATTTTCCTGGAAATGACGTAAAAAGTAAAAGCGGCCATGCAACCTGTTTTAGGACCTCGCCACTTCATAACTAGGAGTATATGCGCGATCAAAAAGTTTTATAGTTTTCTTCTAAGCTTGACTACTTTATTATTTTCAGAATGGCTGATCGATAAAGAACGTATTTGGGAGAAAGATAAAAAAAATGGTAAATACGTTTTCCTATAATCAAAAATTTACCATATTTTATCAACACTTTGCTGTAAATTCTTTTTTTATTCGAGGATAAGGGGTACTGATAATGTATAAAAAATAGTTTTGAGATTCCTGTTATGTGTGGATATCAAATAAGTCGTCACGTATAAGTAATTACATTTAAAAAATAAAGTATTTTTGTCACAGGAATTTTCAGAATTCCTTAGGATTGTTAACTAAGGTTGCACTATAAGGCAACACATTGGCTATTGTCGACGGTCCTCGTAATTTTGGGCTAGTGAGTGAATATTAACGTTGCACTTTTCAGCTACACGAGGGCTTCTGGTGACGTAGTTTTTAACCATGGTCAAGGGACGAGGACGACGTATGAGCTGGCTCCACCCCCTATCTTCTAAATACCACACCAACAGGAGGATGTTTGAGCTCTCGACAGATTTAACGTGCATCGCTCCCTTACACGGCGTGTCTTGAGTGGTACTGGGCTTGAACTCATGAGACGCCAGCCACGATTCGATACCTTAAGCACTAGGCTACCGCGGCTCTCCTTCGTAATTCTGGACACCAGTCAAATGATGAGGATGACACCTGAACTGGCATTCCACTTTCCTAAATTCCTTATTACTCCAACCTTACGAGTTTTAGCTGAGGCAGTATTAACGTGCACAAACCCCTCTACACAGCGGTTCTTTAGTGACATAAAGACTTTAACATGTGACACAAAGGAAATAACACCATCCCTGAGTTCGAGGCATGAATGAATATTATCGTCGCACTGTTCAGCTACACTAGGGCTTTTGGCGACGGACCATGTAATTTTGAACCATGGTCAAGCGACGTGGACGACACCTGAGCTGGCACCCCCTTTCCTAACTACCACACCACACCAAGAGGAGGATGTTTGAGCTCCCGACAGATTTAATGTGCCTTGCTGCCCTACACGGTGGGTCTTTAGTGGTACTAGGCTTGAACTTGTGACAAGATCAGTCACGATTCGATACCTAGGCCACTCGGTTACTGCGGCCCCTGAGTTCGGGGAAATGAAAACTTTGCAGCTACGTCCATCAATTACATAGAAAGTGTAACTATAAAGAATATTAATTTTGATAAAGGGATACAAATGTGTAAATGCACTTTTAAAGTAAATTCGATTTTGTGATCTCACATTTTATTTATTTTGTATGAATACTGTAAGTTATCAACGAAAATTCTGCTTCCCGTTTACTAGGTTTTTAATTCAGACTTACCTGTAAAATTACTGTATTTTGAAATGATTTGACGAACAATTATATACGAATCCTTATGAATTATAATTTCTGAACAGAAAAATATTAAATATAACTTATTAAACTACATTCCTGCTGAATTTCTTCTGGGTGCATATATTTATTTTGGCGACAAAGCGTATTTTCTTTTATATTTACTTACTAATAATGGTTTATGATTTAATTAGGCGAAATCAGGAATAAAATCTGTTAGAGTTTTCATGACTACATATTAAAAAGGATGAAATGTTAAACAGTAAGTAAATAGTAAAGTGAAGTATCATTAAAATTCTTCATTATGTTATTTTTTTGACATTTTTTGTAAGGAAACTTCTGGAATTTATATTTTAATTAAAAAACGAAGTTTCTTTAGAAATGTCATTCAGCTCCCCTGTAACGCCAGGCACTCTAGGAAGTTAAAAATATTTCTGAAAAAATATATATTAATAGAGATCAAATACATGAAAATTAAAAATTTATACTAACTTTCTCTATACTGTAGAACATTGGGATGTTTCTCATATATCACAACACAGCGAAAACATTTTTCTTTTCTGAAAAAAAAAAATTAGCATTATTTATCATTTTTTCTTTACCATCATACACAAATAATATTTAAAACATTTATTATATAAAAAAATTGCTATTATTTTTAAATATAAGTTAATTTTCAAAGTTTTTTTTTATTTATGTAACTCGTTATAATATACAAAATTAACAGCTAAAAGATAATCTGTTACAGTCGCTTATTGGTGGACTTTTTTTTTTCAAATTTGCGATTTAGAGAGAAGCGTAAACCTTGATAGAAATAATTTTTCATAATGTGCAACTAAGTAAACAACCACGAATCAAATCTAATACAGTGATTTATTATTTGCAAAAGGGCAGCCAAAATATAACCACAATGATACACATATAAAAAATTATCGATATCAAAATGTCACCCAAATAGTTAACAACGCTGTTGACAAAAAAAGTAATATCCTACATCTACACATTTGAAATTAAACACTCCGAATATAACTATTCGTTCTAGCAGATAGTTTTATCATGATAAATTAACACTTTTTTTTAATTATGTAACTAATTAAACTAAAAATTATAATATTCCCTGTTACGTATACAAAATCAATCAATCAATAACGCAAATTGATATTTTTCACTATTATCTAAAATTAATGATGCACCCTTTTAGTTATAAATTATTCTCAGTCGTTACTATAAAAAATGATCAGAATAATTCTGAATAAGAAATAATTACGTGAAAAGATAAAATAAACGATTTGTTCAAATTCCAAAGTGTGACATTAAATCGGGAGCAAAAATGGTAGTTATAAAATATAAGGTTTAAATGTAATATAAATGTGTGTGAAGATCATAACAAATCATTAGATAGGAAATGAAGTGAATCTAATATAAGTTAAATCTCATTTATTTTGCACATAATTTTTCTTTTATGATTCCAAAGTTTTATTATTCTTCATTATAATGATGTTTTCTTATTTTACGTCTTTTTACCAATACTTTTTTCTCGTAATAACCATTCGTTTTTTACTGCAATGAACAAAAAAAAAAAAAAAAAAAAGGACACTATAATAATTATCTAATACCAATAAAAATAAATTGATTACTTAACTAAATATAAAAAATATATAAGAAAATAATTTTATGTATAGCTAACTATGTATATAAAAATAGTTATTGAAGCCAATGATTTTTATTCAAAGTAGATTCACGAATTCTGCAAAAGACATTAAGAAAACTCTACAGAATAAAAGAAATTGAAGAAAAAATAGCGATAGTAAAAAATTAGAATATGAATAATTAAATATACAACAAACAAAAAATGATGCGATTTTTTTTTAGTTTTAACTAATACATTTCCCAATATGTCAAATACATAAGGTCGGTTTGAGAATTTTTTCTCTCTTTTCATTACGCTAATGGTACCAAAAAAATTAAAATATAACTATTTCATAAGGCTTTTTTTGATATTCATTATCTGTAAATGTTTATTGTTTTAAATTTGAGATTTCTTCTGCTACTACGTATTATGTATTCTAGTAGTATTTTTAGCACAATATAAAAAAAATACTTTTGCTTAATTTTGCAGAAGCATATTACGGTAATTCATTAAGATTTTTATGTCTCATAATAAATTGTTATTTTACAGATAATTAATCTTGTATTTTTAATCATAGCGATTTGCTACTCTATTTTCATGTTCTTAATTCTCTGAAGTAAATGCCTTTCCTAACTTTCGAAGCTCAATTCATTTAGGATAAAGGATTGTATACGAATTCAACTAATTATTTCTATTTTTATTTCCACAAGAAAAAGGTATATTCCCTTGATTGTTCATCATTGCTTAAATGTTTTTAAAAATTAACGTTTTAATGTTTTGTTAAGGAACACTAAGTGAAATATTCTAAAAATCAAAATCATTCTAGAATAAAATTTCAATACGGATTGCAGACATTTTCCTATTATAAGAAGTGAAATGCAGGAAAGTCACAAAGACAAATTAGAATAAAATTGCATGATATATTTTATACTTGTTTTGAAAGAGTTTCATTTAATGTGGACATTTAATAGGCTGTGTTTTTCCAAAATTTAAAATTTTGGGGAGTGAGATACGATAAAGGTATATTATTTATAAAACCAATTATAATATATGTTAAAACAATCCGAGGATTTCACTATCGTAAACTGGATTTAAATCACTTTTTAAATACATGAAATACTTTTAAAAGGTCAACTTTAAGTGAAAATGACTCAATATAATAATGGTTACACGGTGTCATAATTTTATTGTATCGATCTATTTTAGGGTTTCTTATCTTTTAATTTTTTACAGCAGTAAAATAAGCAAAAAATAAGTCGTTACCCACCCGCTTCACTGAATATTTCATGAAAATGTAAGACACATAATATATTTGTTTAAGTTATTGATATCTAAGTGTTAGAGTTAAGCTTTAAACTGTATTCAAAGTCTTTTTTATCGCTCTCAAGTCTTGATTTAAAAAGAACAGGACTTGTGACCTTCTAAAACGGAAAAAAAGTATTTATATAAAATATTTATATTAAAAATATTATATATAAAGCAACGTAACTCCAAGCCTTGTGAAACGTTTTCCTCAAAACTCGTAGCAAATTTCTACTCAAAAGAAATATGCTCACCGAATTTCAAATCTGTTGATCAAATAGTTGAAAAAAACTTGAATTTTGATCTAGAAAATTTTATTAACAGAAATATTCACGAATTTTATTACATTAGTTATGAAATTATAACACATTTAAAGCCTCAAACTCTTTTATATAATTTACTTAAAAATTCTTAAAATAAAATCGAGTTATTTATTACTTATTTTCTGTGTATAAAATGTAAGCAGCTTTAATTTTAATAATATATATAATATATATGATTAATTTTATAAAACAATTAGAAAGTTCATCGACAAGGATTTTTACAATCTTTTTTTATTAAAAAACAAGAGAAAAACTATTTTCTTTATATCATGTCTCGGGAATTTTTTTCTGTCCATATTTTTCCAGATGTTTACGAAGGAACAAAGCTTTCATATTTATTCTACCCTCTCCTATTTCCATCCACTCTTCTCTTGTTCGAGAACACAAGCATAAACAGATTCTAGTATTTATTTCTCCGAACTGGATTCTTCTTATTTCGACTCTTCTTTTTTTTATCTTCTTTTGTGCTTTTCTTTACTTCTTTACCCTCTCTTTATTTCTCTCTCTCAAATAATGAATACCATCTGAGCCAAAAAGGAACGAAATATTTGCTCCATGCAAAAGAGAAGTAAAAAGGAGAAAAAGGAGAGAAAAGAATTAGAGAGAATGGGAAAAATAATAATAAAGAGAAAAATATATATAAATAAAGAGCCAAAGATATGTGTCTGAGAAAGCGAGGATTAAACAATGAAAAAGATTCCCGAAGAGCAAGAAGTTCGGTCGTAAAATTTGATGAAACAAATTAATCCATGGGTTTTAATGCGAAAAAAAAATTCCCAAGAGAGAAGGTTCTGGAAAATAAAAGGAGAAAAATCGGGAGAAAAAAAAACGAACTCTTTGAGTATTAATAAAAAGCTCTGGTATGCGATAGGCACTTAGATCTCAACGCATACAGCGTGGTTACACTTAGTTTTGTTTTGGTCCACTTATTTTTAATTTGGAGAATTTTTTCTCTTAACTTGATGTTGAAATGATGACGAGACCATGGAAATTAAATTCGTAAAATGCGATTCAGAAGTTATTTGATGTTGGGAAACGCAATATGTGTTTTTTATTATTACAAGACAATTTTCATTAATGCACGAGCAATATTGTATTGCAATCTGTTAAATTATATTAAAAGTTGCTATTTTATTCAACTATGTGAGTAAAAAAGAACATATACCCATAAACTCATTTATTGATTCTAGAAATTGTTAAGAATTTTAAAAATAAATTTCCAAAAACTATCATTTTAGTTTTATGTGAATGAGTAAATGTTTAATAATTTCACACTATAAAGCAACACGAAGGCTCAATAACATCTTGAGGCCCTAGGCTCCTACTATAAAGTAGGCCCTGAGTCCATACACAAATGTAGGCCCTGGGCAGGGATGGCTCTAGGAATTTTGCCACCCCGGACAAAAATGGAAAATGCCGCCCCTCTCTCCAAAGCAAAAAACTATAATTTAAAAAGAAAAATTTTTCACATAGATACACACCTATATAACTTGAATAACGAATATATATATATATATATATATATGTATATATATGTGTGTGTGTGTAATTTTAAACCTTAAAAAACACAAAATTATTCCAAATTAAGGACATATAATTATCTGTTATTATTTCAAATGAGTAAAATGTAAGAGAAGGAATTGCCCATTCCAGCAAGCCAATTTCTTAGAAAAAGAGTTAACTGATGGTGGGTTATCACAAGTGTTTATTTTAACTTATAACTACACCCAAAACTAAAACAAAACATTTTCTGTAGCTCTCCACCAAAAACTTATTACCCTTGTCCTCTTTTGGATAGGCGACATTAAACATCGTATAGGTGAAAGGAATGTCCATTGTGACCCCACTCCAGGATGGGGAGAAAGATCCTAGAGAAGAGTGTGTAAAAATATCAAATTTCCTTTTTTAAGATATATTCCTGCCTCGAACCCTTCAAGTTGCAACATAAAAGAAAACTGACATTAAACATACAGAGTACAAAATAAGGAAATAAAATGTATTAAATAAAATACCAAATCCCCAATAATATTTCTGAAAATATATCAAATATTTTGTAACAACAAAAATATAATTTTTTTTTCAAATTTGATCCTAATGCCTCTTTTAAAATTTGCCACCCAGGGCAGGGGTCCGGTTTGTCCGGTCCTGGAGCAGCCCCTGCCCTAGGTCCATACACAACTCTTGGCCCCACCTATGATCCTTAAAAATAGACAGTACACACAGCAAACGTTGTCAAATACTCGTAAAGACAATAACATGAAACAAATAAGTGTGCATGACTTACCATCGCACAAACCGTCTCGACAGACTACAGCAGAGGTGGCGAATCTTTATGGATCAACGTGCCATATTTTTCTAAAGTGTTTAATGAGGTATAGACGTGCCCTCAAAGAATTTTGACTTTAGTGTGACTTCTGCTGTTGCAGATTAGATGGTAAATATCTTATGTTATTAACTTATTTTACTGTGGTTCACTTTTTTGACAAGAGGATTTGTGATTTGTTTCAAAATGCCGTTTTACAGACGATGTACTGCATACCACTATTGCAGAACATAAAACCCACACCATTTTGTCGCCTTTACTAATAGTGCCATATTTCTGTAGATTCACCAAATTTAAAGTTCTCTGTTACATTTACTATCTTGCACTTTTTTCTTTTTCTAAACTCTAGCCATGTAAAATAACACTTAAAAATCATATGTATATATAACACAAATAAACTTTAAAATACATTTGTGTCAATGAAGACGTAGATGAACTTCGCATCATAAGCAATTGTAGTAAACAACGTAACTAAGACAAGACAATAACAAACCAGTGTTCTTTCCAACACCGAGCACTCGGGTTTGTTCCTCATACTTCATAGAGAACTTTGTTATTTTGAAATAAAATGCAAGCCATTTTGATCGCTGGCGTGCCCAAAATATTTTGTCGCGTGCCATCAATGTCACACGTACCACTGGTTCATCATTCCTGGACTTCAGTCTTCTTAATGAAGGAGTAATGATGGTGTATGGTGGTAGGACTATGCCTGTGCGTAGAAAACGGTCATCACAGTGCCGATTTAAGCTCATTTCGGACCCTGGGTGAGGAAGATCTACAGACCCCCTTGGCCTACTGGCGGATCGAAATTTATAACCAAAAAATCTGGTTGTCCAGCTTCTCCGTGGCCCTGGGTACCCACCCCGATCCCCCAATGGATAAAGCGCCACTGAGTAATCCCATGTAGCCAGTTGACATATCATTCGAAATACCCTGTTCTTTGGAGAATCTAACCGGAAATAACATTTGACCGTTGAAATTATTCGAGTTATGATCTTATTAAGGCTGAAACGAGAACGTACGAGGCCCCCATTGATGCCCAGGCCCTGGGCTCAGTTGTTCCATGCCTAAAGATGACCCTGCGAAGGCTATTGACAACGGACCTTGTAATTGTGAACCATGGCAAAGTTACGAGGGTAATACCTGGACTGTGTCACTACCTCTCCCAACTTCCACAACACGCGACAGAAGTCCATCACCATGATTGTAAGGTTACTTCGGCTACTCTTGTAATAATGTATTATAAGTTTATTGAGAGAGTTATAATACTTCCTTAAGATTCTAACATATAATATACTATTCTTTCATGCTCATTGTTAATGATAACTTCAATATGTTTTTATTTAGATGTGAAGGTATTTTAGATGCTTTCATGGAGCTATTGCTTTTCTTAAAACAAATTTCTTTTTGCCATTAATTAAAGTCTTCCTCTTTAAAATATAATTTTTCACCTTTTTAAAGCAACAGAGATGGATATTTTACGAATTTCTTAAGGAAATAAACAATTTGTGTATAAAATAACGAAATTGTATGCGCAATTAACATACACATACAGTTTCAGTATAGAGTTTTTATACGATTATAGAATACATCTCAATGATTTATTCTATTTATTTTTAACCATGCTTTCTTGTATTTATTTAACAAAAGAGAATCCAAACTTTTAAAAGGGTATTATAAATATTTCAGTAAACTATAATTATATGTATTTTTAATACAAATTGCTTCTTTCCAATACAATAATTTATTTAAAAATAATATATTAATCATCTATACATATAATTTTATATTAGATTCGAAAAACTTAGGAACTATTAAAATATAGTACCATAGAACAAAGAATATCAAAAGAAATGATGACTTTAGGTACAAGAGAGAATGAATAATAGACAAAAATTATTATAATGCTACTTATATAGAGATAATTTAGAGTACAAAATGTTATATTTGGTTCTATGCCAAGGGCAATACTTCTAGAAATGTTTCTAAATATACAGCGCGCTTTGCAATATTTATCCTTTTTTTCTGACAATTTAAACACATAATACAGAATAGATATAAAAAAATTAATTATTAAATTTCACATTTTAATAAGTTATTACAACTTAATTATATCCTTGAGATGCGTTTCTTTTTCAAGTAATAAATTTATCATCAGAAACAGCTGATTAATTCTCCTCTATGATCAATTTTGGATAAAAAAAAACGTTAAATTTCTTTAAAGATTATTAAAAAATGTTTTAAGTATAAAATAATCCAGAAAAAGAAAACATATACACACACGTTACAGGATTGAATCATCGAAATTACGCAAAAAATATACGTAAAAATATTATGGATAATACAAGAAATTTTTTATTTGGGACTATTTTATAGAACAGGGATATCAAAGTAGTAGCCCACACATAATATATAGTAAAATATCAATTTTTTCCCGAAATAGGAAAGATAGTAGGAGAGAAGAGATGTCAAGTGTCAGGATGTATATATTAAATTTTCCTTGCTCTTTTATATATGTTTATTATAATGTTTTATTCGAAGTAAACCTATGTTTCTATGCACTTTGATTTTCTTTGCGACCCATCTTAAAGTAAACCGTGCTTATTTGGCCCAAGTGAGCCTTTGAGTTTGACACCCTTGGTATAAAACATGCATCATATTTATGTAATATGTATTATTAATTTCAGAAGTATATACATGAATTGTTTTGAAATTCTTTGAAGAAATTCTAATTTTTATTTTCATAAAAATGTTAAATGTAATGTAATTATCATACAATTCTTATAGATATTTTCTATTCATATAAGCAAATGACGGAAACCTTTTCTATATGAATCACCCGAAAAATCCAAAAACTCAATTTAAACTTTACTGCGTATTTTAATTTTTATGAATTATTTAATATCCACATATTTTTCCCCAGCACATTCTGTTTAATAACAAACAAACGTCTTCAATATAATATCATAACTTTTTTTCCCTGAATCTGATATATATTTTTTTTTATATTCAAATCATTTACGAAAAAATTCCTTTTAAATTACAAGTTCCATAACTGAAAGAAGGGAAAACGAGATATTCGAAAGGATGAGAGATAAGTTTTAAAATATGATTTCACTTTTATGAGGTTTTTAAATATCAATAAGCCCTCCAAGAATTTTATAATGAATCGGAAAAGCGGCACAGCAGCGTGTTTCGCAGAGTTTGCATTTTTATATGCGGATTTTAACATGTTTACTTACGTTTTTATAAGTTTATTCATTCCATTTCTCATTTTATTACGGATTTTATGTATTTCCAGATGGATTCACTCCACGCCTGGGGTGACTCCAGTTTTTTTCCGTTCTTTTTTTATATATATATTCTCTCTTTTACTTTCACCTCACACTTTCATTTATTTTTCTAATATATTTTTTTTAATATAAGCTTCGTCAGGGGGTTGTAAGAAGGTAAAAAGAGGAAAAAGAAGAAGGGAAAAAATTATATAAGAAGATATTCTTGGAGTGAGAAGAAAATGACTTTTATTGACATTCTGGGTGTTCGTATTCCCAGAGTGGAAAATCCGGTCCTTTTTCTTCAGGTGGGTGAGCACACCAAAGGAATTAGCAGGAGAAAAGCTCCAGAAAAGCTTCCTGGATTACACGCAGAACCGGACTCGGGAAAACCCCCGCTAATATGGAAAGTTTTTAAGAGGCCACCCACAAAAACGGGAGAGAAGTAAAAAAAAAAAAAATGACCAGAAAACAGGAAAAGAAAATGAGAATAAAACCAGAGAATGGCAAAATGAAAAAGACCTTCTTTTCCCCTTCCCCCTCTCTATCTTTTCTGAGAAAGAAATTATGAATTTTGGTGGCAAGTGAAAAAAAATTACTCTCTCTTAACAGGCAAAATGAGTTTCATTCTTTGCGTTTTGATTCGCGGAATGTGACATCAAATAATTTTTGATTAATGACTAAGAAGTAACATCGAAGAAATGTAGAAGTAACATTAAAGAATTGTCATTTTTCACTGAAAAGGTGAACAAAAAAATGTTATGTATTTATAACGGAATCGCTTAGTATGTGGATTTTTGAACAATCTAAGCTTTCACTTCTTTTTCTCATTATTTTTCGTTTTAAGACCACGGACTGTCGTTTTAAGAAGATTATTAGACATTATTAAAATATTCAGTTTCTTTGTGACATCTTTTGGAATGTATTCTTGAAGTTTACGAATAGATATTATACCTTTCAGAAGTATTGGAAGTTCAAAAAATAATGACATAAAAAAAGGAAAAGTCTACAGATAAGAAGTTTTTACTTCAAAATAAATTATTTCCAGATAAAGAAAGCTTTCATAATAGAATACAATACAAACAATGTTGATAATGTACAGAAATATAAATAATTTATTAACAAGTAGTAAGAATTTTAAATATATCTGCATCTTTTCTTTCTTTTCATAGTTCTATTATGATAATGTACTATGATAATCTGATGCATCACCTGTGAGATGAAATTTGTTTTCTTATCTCATTAATTGTTTAAAAAAACGTTATAAAACTGATTAAGGTATCCGAACACATTCGCAGTACGTTTTAACAAAATAACATATTTAAACATTATAAATGCTTTTTTTAGGACTCGATACCAATAAATACTACTATTTAACTAATAATATTGAAAATAAATTACCTGGGTTTTACAAAAATCACAATTATAAGTGAAATTTTAGCAATATTTTGAAAAATTTCAAAGCATTTAGAGAAAAAGTAAAAACATATTAGTAAAAGTATTACTGAAACAAATTATATGTATTTATCTAGAAAATGTACTAAAATTTTCATGTTTTATTAAAATTTGAAAATTTTAGAGTTGATTGATTAAACATTGTAAGAAATGTGATATTCTTTATGTGACCATTATTTAAATAACAAGCCATGACTTAAACACTATTCATACAATGAGAAATATTTTAGTAAATTCTCTAGAAAATAACATAAATATCAGGTTCAAAAGGTTTTATAGAAATACATTCGTAACATTTTGAGTTATCAGACTCGCCATGATAGATTTTAAGCAATTTAAATGACCACTTCTGGTAGTCAAAGGCCCACTTCCGGTTTTTCGAACTCTATAAAATTGATTGTAACCTGTCCTCTAGGTAGCGTAGGAACAAAACCAAGTATGTTCCGTAAAACCAAAATATAGCTTTATTCAATAAAATAAAAAAAAAACATCTGTCTTGACTGAATTTGCTCATTTTCAAAGCATTCGGATACCATTGTTACTTCAATCGGGGTTCGTGGATATCATGCTAGCAATCTCAAAGAGTTAAACAGTTCTTTTAGTGTGATTAACCTTATTGTAGATAAACAATCCGTAAAGTGTACAGCAGCTAAATTCGCAAAATAAATCCAGGGCTTCACACCTTTTACAGAATTCAGACACAACTATCAGCGTCGGAAAATTCAAGTTAGTAAAGTATATTTGCAAGCAACTCATTGCTCGATTGTAGCAATTGAAGTCTTCAACAGCTCAACTAATACTATCTCATCCTATTTATAGGCTGACGCCTGTTTCTCGAAAGATCCGCTTACGTCATAGATCATAATATTAATTGATTCTGTCAATAAAAATGATGTCAACTTGGTTGTATCGCCAAAATTTCGCCAAGTTTCGATTAAAACACCATTATAATGTAAGGAACGGCGCTGCTAGGAAATATTACCATTTTATTACACAATAAATACAACAGAAAGTAATATTAACGTATTACACAAAATAAAAAATATTTACTTTATTTTAAGCGTTAATTTCACAAAATTCGTAAGAATATGATCGGGACCGGCTACTTTTAGCTGTAGCGTGCATAACTAATTTACCAGTATGATTCAGCGTGCCACACAAGACATTTTTAAAACAAATTGATTGCCGCGGTAATGCATATAGAATTGGAGAATAGTGGTCAATCATATAAATATTCACAGTTTTGTTATACATTAATTTTGCATCATTTAAAAATATTGTGACGGGCTCACGCGTTTTTCATAAACATGTTCTTTTGGGTTCTTTGTGACCAGAAGAAATGGCAATTCTTTTCCAACCAACCCGAGAAGTAAAACCTGAATGAAAGATGCAAATTAGGAAGATTTTAAACAACAGAAGTTTAGAGTAAGTGATGTGGCATTTGGGGAGTGTTATGATAGTCCGTGTTGCAAGTGTGAAGAGTATTTCGAGAAGTTAAGGGAAATAAAAGGTTATCCGTGCCAGGCCTTTAGTCAAGGTGGAACAATTCCACGCCAATGAACCGCAACGTCAGTTAGGATCCCGTAGATTGCTGCATCGTTGGATATTAATGTAGGAGTTACCATTTTAATATTCGGATCTGTGTTTACATTGAAATTGAGCTTAGGTGAGCTAGTTATTGATAGTGGTCCAGGTTACGTTATTTGGGTATTATATATTGTGTGTTTCACCACCGTAGATCCTCTCACATATCATATTATTACCTAATCTGTTATTGGTTTAAGTTAAGATCTTAACAAACTAATATTAAGATTATGGCAGCTTCTGGTTTCTCATTTAATCCTACACCTCTAGTCCACGTTGATAATCTAGGAGAAGGGCACCCAAGGGTTTTGCCCTTACAATATTTCTTAACATAAGTATAAACAACATAAAATACATTACTATCTCTTCAACAAATATAAAAAATTAAAATTGTACATATATTATACATTTTTAAACACATTTATTAATATAAGAAATAGACAACATAAAATATAAGTGTTACCCTTCATTACAGTTAAATACGACAAATAAAAATTTTAATGCGAACCTAGTGCTTGTACCGCTCTACTTTCATATCGCAAATTCAGGGTGGGACTTTTATTTGACACGATTCTGAGCATTAAGTTGTCAAACAATTTCTTTGTGTACTCTAAATATTTTTCATGTCAGGAGCGATTTCTTACTTAGATATGTAGAACGAAAAGCGGGAAGCAATTTGCTCTCTTCAAACAATTAAATCTCTCCAGCAATGATATGGGATAACTTACAAAATAGCTGTATATTTATCTTAAGAGTTAACCTTCAGATTTTTTCTTTAACTCCGTAGATGTCCATAATTCGTAAGATGATAGTAAGATAAGAGGTCCATTACAAATTTATCAACTTCCATCCACTCAAAAATTGATAAATTTGTAGATTAGTACAACGTGCCATTGAGAATTGTACCACGTGCCATAGATTGCCGATCCTTGATATATATATTTGTTTTAGGTATTTAATGCATGTTTTATATTAACATACTAAATAATAAGATAAAGATAACAAAAAATGGGACATCAATGAATTAAATGAGTACATAATGATTTGAATTCTGAAGGAAAAAAGACGGACTATTTCAATTCATCTTTGGAGAAAATGTTATCTAAAAACATAGCCTATTTTAGTCTCTAAATAATACAAAGGAAATATTTATTATGTTTATGTATATAAGAAAATATACAATCTGTCATACTTTAAAAGAGGGATACAATATCTGAAACGTGTTAAGAAAATAAAACAAAAAATTTTATTACCGAATGACCACACCTACACCCCCAGGTGTTTAGCAAAACCTTAAAAGCATTAAAAATAGACCGTACCCTTGAAAAGTCCGTCCACCCCTGATCTACACTGTGGATCTTCGATGGTACTAAGACTCAAACTCATGAAACATGAGCCATGAGTTCGGACCATGAGCACTATCTGACTGCGGTTAATTGTCGAGGTTCGAATTTCTCACACATGGAAGTATCAAGAGTGGAGAACGAAATCAAATTATGAGGTCTGTCATTAATCCCTCATAGTTCATTTAAGTTAATCATTTTTTCCCGGAATGGCAATAGTTTAAAGGCCCAAACTTTTTTATTCTCGCGCCAATTTTCAATCATAATTTTCATCCTTCCCCATACAAAAGTTATTGAATAGAAATAAGATAAACTATGAAAATAAAGCCTTTAGTCGACTTTAAAATATACCATACAAATTTCAAATAAGTATTAAAGCATTTTTTTTTTGTTTGTAAACCCCATGGAAAATAACTGGAATTATTAATTGTTTTTAACTTTTTTTTGAATTTTTTATTTTAAACCTCATATTTTTAAGTATATAATCAGATAATGTATTTTTATTATGAAATATATTTGTTTTTTTTCCTTTTTATAAATAGATAATTTTTTCTTCTTTATTTTGAATTTTTTATTTTGGGTTGTGGGGTTATCACGTTCTTAGGGACGTACTTTGAAACAGGGCTTAAATTCAAACGGTACATGTTAAAATTGGTTTCCTTGAAAAAAAACAAAATTGACTTAATTGTTTAAACGTAAAATTTTTGAAGTTTTAAATTTGATGATTAGGTTAAGATACTCAAATGTTAGAATTTTTCAAAAAGTTATATATATACATATATAACATGTTTCAAATCAGAACCAATCTTAATTTAAAAAATGTTTTATTCGGGGGCTATCTACGATCTGTGCGAAAAAGGGCCCCAAGTGAAATCTAAGTGTTTTTACCACTTCAGCCCAGATGTGATGCATCGTCTTAATTATGAGTTATACTTGTAAATTAGTGCTGACATATGTACTGTAAAAATAATGATCTGTGATCAGAAGTGTTTTGAGATTGGGCCAGTGGCGCCAAAGGGGGCTTGTTTTTTTTTTCCCGTTGATTATAATTATGATGTATCAAAAATAATTAAAAAAGCTATTTTAAATGATTAATTTTATTAATTAATGCTAATTATTTATTCAATAGATAGTTTTACTGTGTTTTTTTCCCCAAAATCGAAAAATCAAAGGGCATGATACGAATGGTGAATTTTCGCCCCCGACTCCCCTTAAAAAATTTTTTTGCCACTGAGTTGGGCCATCTGTTTCGGAGAAATTTTTGGGGTTTAAATTTTAAATCAAAAATGAATGGAAAAAAAAAGCTTTTTATATAGGAAATTTAATTTTAAATTTAATTTAATTCTATATATATATATATATTAAATCGAATGCATTTTGTTTAACTATGTATGTTATTATTCTTGATCATTTATTTTATTAAAGTTTCCACAAAACGCAAGCGTTGGCAGCAGCAAAGTACATTAACTGATAGGCTGAAAGCACGTAATTGTATTTATCGCATGATTATGACGCCACGTGAATTTACGAACTGATTGGCTGGAAGCGTGTTATTTTCCCTTATCGTGACTATGACGTCACATGAATGTAGCCCATTCATTAATTTATAATATTAAAAAAAAGCAGTATCATTTAAAAAACGACTTCTCATGGGGCACAATTTTCATAAATGATTTATCTTTCACATCACATTTTGTGTCAAATTTTCTTTTTCTTTTTTTTCGTTTTTGTTTTTGTAGATACAATGTACCTGTATTGGAGAACGCATTTCAAAAACATTGTTTTTTTCCTACTACACTATGTTTTTCTTCAGTGGGGATTTCTTTGTATCATTACAATTCTTTGCGCTATGCAAATTATGTAATTAAAATGTGAACAAATAAACTATGAAATATTCCTATTTAAAGAAGTTCTGTTAAAAGTTGTCTTTAAACTTTTGTGAAAAACCAAAAAAATATTTTGGATGGAGAAAGGCTGAATGTGGAGGTGGGTGTTTCTCGAGGGGGGTTTATAATTGTGAGTATTTTTAGATGAGCTCGGCCCCATGGGCATTCCACTAATGTCTCACGTTGTGTGGGGGGGTTCTGTCACTTAAAAAAAAAAGAAACAGTGACATATTTAAGGTAATGAATGCAACTAAAATATTATGTCTGCAACAAAAGAAAGATATACAGAAAAGTCATACAAAAATGTGTGTGTGAGAATCTTAATGTAGAAAAATACTAAATACTTTATAGTTTAAAATAAAACTATTTTAGTGAAATGCAAATTTTGTAAAAAACATACATACCATATATGTAAGAGGGTCACGTAATACATAACTGAAGTTTATTTGGTTACGTTTAAAACTAAAAGCAACAAAAAAAAATTATTTATTTTAAGAAAAAAAAAAAAAACATTCCCACTTTTTACAACAAAGAAAAATTTTTTTTTAGCTACTTTTATTAAATAGTTACTTAATATAAATATGTATATACATAGGACAGAATCACAACATTATATAAGTGGTAATTAATTTTTTTTAATTTTCCTTAAAGTATCGTATTTCATCCCAAAAAAATTTTGTATATAAAATTTCAGTTCAACGAATGAACGTGAAAAAAAAATCGTTTTTAAATTTTGACACAAGTCGCCTAGGGTCGCTTTTGGGAAGTGGCTGTATTAGTATTTTTTTAAATAAGTAGTTTTAATCAATTTTTTTTTTTAAAAATTATTAAATTAATGCATTGTCATCCCAAAAAATCATGTATTTTAAAATTTCAGTTCAATTGAGGCTTAAAATGATTTTATTAACGATTGAAAATTCCACCAAGATAAATAAATAAATATATAGAGAGTGTGACCTAATAGTAGGAATTGAAAAATAACATGGAAAAAACTGACTACACCACAAATACTGAACCAGAAAAATTAAACGCACGCCGTTGCCGTATAGCTAAAGTTCCGACTATTTTGTCTCTCCATTCTGCCGGTCTGACTCGCTCAGCGGATCTTAGCAGGCATCCCTATGAAACGCGCTCTGTCACGTATCACGGGGACTGCGGTGGCCCAGTGGTTAAGGTATCGGATCATGGCAAGTATGTCATGAGTTCGAGCTCAGTACCACTAAAGACCCGCTGTGTAGGGGAGCGATGCTGTTAAATCTATCGAGAGTTTAAACGTCCTCCCATTCCTCAGGTGTCGACCTCGTCACTTGACCATGGTTCAAAATTACGAGGTCCGTCGCCAAAAGCCCCCGTCTTGCTGAACAGTGCGACGTTAATATTCTCTCACTCACTTTGTCACGTGTCATGTCGCCGGCAAATGCTGCCATCCCATGAGCCCTTCAAACACACACACATTTATATAGAGGAGAAAAGCAACGCACTCCTCACGAGATATCCGGAACTATTATACTTGAAATTTGGCATGGATATTCCTTTTTTAATGAGTAGAAATCAACGAGGTTTCACAATTCGATTTCCAATGGGGGTTGGGAGGATGTTACAGAAAACAATTTCTCCTTTTGATCTTTTGGACTCACAAACTTTAAATTTGTCAAACATATTTTTGCAGATACGCTAAGAACGGGTTTTGAGGAAATAGACTCCCAAGGGAGCTTACAAGAGGTTGGGTATCTCGAGCATTATACATAAACAAATTCCTGTTTTGAAGAATTAGACGTACATACTTGGAATTCGGAAATCACGATTCTTTTAATGATATCAGCTAAAAATGGTGTTTGAAGGATTCAACTACGAGAGGGAGCGGGGATTGTAGAAGTGTAAATAACTTCTAATATACTTCTGCTTTAGAAATTCAAGTTCAATCCTTTTAAACCAAGAGATGAATGTCATAAGAATTATTTTCGACACAATCAAAGACTTAATGCTAAAACTTTGGTAGCTATAACAGAAAAAGAATGCATAATCCTAAAATGTCATGAAATAACCAGCGAAGCGGGCTTTTTACAGCAAGTATATACTTATATATCTTTTAACTACAGTTATTTTTTTAAATAATTTATACTTGAGAATTACATTAATTTAAGAAAATTTCTCAATAACGAAATTATTAACAAGTGAAGTTATACGACAAACAAATCCCCACATATTCGAAATTTATTACAAAAATATTCATATTAATGAGATCAAACTCAACTGCAAATATATTTTTAAGCTTACATAACCATTTTTCTTTTACTTTCAACTCGACTCTCCCCTTCTTAATAACAATCCAAATTTTTATTTCAGCAGTAAAATGCCTCAACTTTAAATGCCTCACCTGGTAATATCAAAACTTCAGCGGTTACTGCTCGTTCCAGTTCATTATACATTCCCAAAGGCTGATGAAGTTTTAAAATTTCAAACGTAAGGAAAAATAATAAGAGCAAAGAAAATAAAAAAAAAAAAAATGTAGAGAAAGCTCACAAAGTAGTGCTCTTGATAAGAATATGCTAAGCAAATATTTTTCGATGAATATTCCAACATTTTTCTTCGGAATGTAATGTAATTTTTCTTTTCATGCGTGTCACGGGAAAATATGTGAAGAAACACTGGATAAATTATTGAAGGAACCTTATTTGAAATCTAATTTTCTTCAACTGAGAGTTGGAGACTTTATTCCAGATTACATTTTCTATTCTTTCTAGGGGCTACTAAAGCATCCTGGATGAAGGTGTGCTACTTTGTACGCTGGAAGCATTTTTAAGATTATTTAAATCCAGTCTGTGTGTGGTTATACTTTTAAATATTTCTGGATGCACTTAGTTTTGATTTGAATAGGTTTCAAAGCACTTGGTCAACTAAACTAATTATTATTACGATTTCTTTATGCAAAAGTTGTCGATGGATATGTGCGTGTTCCTGAATTTCAATGAAAACGAATTTTTGATAGAATAAATATTTCTTTTTGATAAGATTTGCATTGTTTTTTTATTCTACAACGCAATGTGCATTTTAATAAGCTAGAGACTATACCTAAAATAAAAAAAAAGTAGTGTATCTGAATAGTATTTGAATTTAATTGTTTATTCAATTATATGTGTATGAGTATAATAAGTATTTGTAAAATTTATCCGAATACTTATTTTCTAAAAACCTTTGTATTTTATTTTCATTTGAGCTGAAATGTTAGTTGTATCTCAAACGATATGAAATTGGTTTGAGAAAAATTAACTTCATCATATTTATTTACATCACATATTACGAAAACTTATCTTTTTACTAAAATATAAACTCTGAATACTAAAAGCAATTTTTCATTCAATTTAATTCCTAAAAGCAAAATATATTTCTTGTTTTACTGGAGGGCAAGACTGCAATTCGATAAAAAGCCAATAAAGTTATTTTTGTGTACTATAATTTGATTAAAATGAGAAAATCCGCATTATTGGTTATTTCAAAGCAATGAATTATGATTTGTCAATTTAATAAAAAAGATAAAAGAAAACCAATGAGGTAGTATTTAGTAAAATGAGAAGTGTAAAATAAATGTCAATTTTGGGCTGTGAGTTTAGTGAATAAAAAAGTGCTTGAAAAAATAGATTTAAAATATAATAAATTTGATATGACAATATTAACTGTTTTAAATATTCGCATAAAGAAAGGGAAAGTCTTCCCAAGAGTAAATCTTTGTTTACAAACATTCCAAATTGCTCTACTCTCTCTATAGAAACTTTATCAAATAATATTTCTTGCTAATATTTTTGGAGGCACGTTCCTGTTCCTAATATCACATTCTGTTTTATTTCATTCTTTTCTTTAAATTGTACATTTACGGAGATGCCATACTTATAATGGTTGATTATTATAGAGCCATGTAGATTATAGAAATATCTGTTTATTTAAGATTCGGTGCTAAAAAATTTAAAAAAAAAATAACACACACACACAAAAATGACTAAAAAATTAAAATTTCACACTTTCTAAGTTTCTAAATGCATTAAAAATTCGTTTTTAGGTCAAAATTGACATTTTTTGTTTGTTGTAAAACTTGAAAAATTAACTTGCCTTTTGTTTTGATTGTATGATGGTTAGAAAAAGTTAAAATAATTTAAAATATTATTATATATATGCCAAAACAAACATTTTATAGAATTTAAATATATTTTTCTCAAACTGTATTTTTGTAAATTCATGATATCTCAAGAACCAACACAGATATTCAGATGAAATGTGTAAACAACTTTTTATACAATAATGTTAACAATTTGATAAATCCACTTTAAGCTGTGAAATATTTTGTTGTTGTTGTTACTAATGCCATCTGATCGGCAAAGGCCAGATCGAGGAACGAACACGAAATTCATCATGGCAAAGGACAAAGTGACGCCTGTCGTTAGCCGTAGCTTTGAGCACCATACAGGTGACAGTACGATTTGGCTCGGTTAAACCCCAATTTAGAGAGAGAACACTCTGGGGTGGTCAGAGGCCACCCACCTCTCTTCCCCTTCCACCAACCTCACGAGAGGACTTGCGACTCGACGGCTATTTAGAGTACCCCCCTGCCGCGAAGGCACTATACATTTACAAACATCCATGTCTACTCCGGGATTTGAACCCAGTCCCTAAGGCACAGTAGTGAAAAAGTGAAACTAAATATAAAAGTATTAATTTCTAAAAAATTATAAAAAAAGACTCTAAGCTTAGTCGGATATTAGGAACTGTATTACTAATGTGATCTCTCAACTTTAGAAAAATGTTTAAAGTAAACTAATACTTAAGTGAACTAGAAAACAATAAATATGAGGGAAACACCGGATGAGAGTTGTTCCAACTCGTTGATCAATGACTATATCTACCTTTAATCCAAGCATATTCTAATTAAAAAAAAAAAAAAAAAAAACAGTGAGGATAACTATAAAAATGAATAAACAATATTTCCTGAAACATATCATTTATTACAATTCGTAATCTATTTGTATTAATTTCTTTTAAGAAGTGTTAACTCCCTTGGAGAAATAAAATATGTATAAAATAAAATCACATACAAAATGGTGCGGTCTTTACAATTTATCTATTTTAAAAAGTTCTATATAAATCAAGACTAATTTTATTAAAGAACGATATTCACTTATCTATTATCGATTACAATTTATCTATTTAAAAAAAGTTCTATATCAATCAAGACTACTTTTCTTAAAGAACGATAGATAAATTCTCTTTAAGATCTAATTTAAAAATAGAGATCTGGTTTATAATGGTGCACGAATGCAATTCTACTTTTTTTTCTACTTAAATTTTTTAATACCGGGTGGGCAAAAAGTCCGTATAAACCTTAAAAGTTTATAAGACACGGAAAATTATTCAAAATAAAAAAAAAAAATAATAAAAATAAAAAAACGGTTTTCAGTTTTAGCATAGATAAGTCACGAGATTTTTTTTTAAGATAAGAAAAAAAACTCTGCCGACAGATGGCGCTGGTACAAACGACTGATTTGGAAATCTGCAAATGTGAGGCAGACAATTACAAATACTGATACTCTTGATCCAGATCTAATTCTCCGTTGTATGCCATCTAAATGGACAAGGATGCTGAGTAAGAAAGACAAAGCTTAGTTGGTGAAGCTGTTTTTCATGAAGAAGGAATCAACGACTGTTGCACTGCCTAAATTCCTTCAGAAAAATGTGAAGACTAGAAAAGGGCCTTCAACAGAGGTACGCCTCATATAGCTTGTTCAACGATTTGAGGAAACTGGATCGCTTGAGTATCGTGTAAGATCCGGACGATCAAGTCTAAGAATCATTAGCAAACGTTGCAAGTTTTCATCGCCTCCTCGGTCTCCAGATCTGACTCCAGTAGACTTTTTGCTCTGTGGGAATATTAAAATTTCTGGGTGTGCTAATCCCATCCCTCCAATTTGTCGGAATTGAAAGATGCGAGCCACCGAGACCTGTCATGTATACTGGCGGGCATTCTGCACTCTGCCGTTGCTGGGTTTGTGACACGCTTGGAATGTGCCATCCATTGTGGTGGTGTATATGTGGAACACATGCTGCTGTAATAAATGATTTGGTAACATTATTTCTGTTATTTGCGTCTTTCCTTTATGTACGAAATGCCACTTATCGTTTTTTATTATTATTTATTTTTTTCTTATCTTAAAAAGGATCTCGTGACTTATCGATGCTAAACCTGCTAACCGTATTTTACTTTATTTAATTTTCTGGGTTTCATAAATTTTTTAAGGTTTTTTCGGAATTTTTGCCCATTCTGTAAAATATTTCTATATAACATTTATCCGTAGGAAATAGCACATAAGGCTCGGTGGACTTTTTGAATGCAATCATTTTGATGGAATAGCGACCAGTCGGCAATCGATAAGGGAAAAAAGTCAAAGTCCATAATAAAAACTGGGGACCTTGGCTGACACAACTTCGCAATTTAATCCGAAATCGTTGAAGTGACCATTGTGGAAAAATGTCAATAAAGTGCTTACAGATATCGACCAACGCAGACTAAAAAAAGGACCAGAAAAATTTAGCCTCCGCCCTTAATCCATGGTCTCTAGAGTTTGCACGCAGCAACAGTGTTTGATACCAGCTATTTTAACAATCTTGTTGATGCAATGAAAACAGTAATGATATTCATTTGAATGCTAGAATTATTTGCTCAAACTCATTATTTTTTTCCATCTTCCAATTCTGAATTAATGATTGGATTATAATAAATCTGTGTGTATTGAAATGAATTTTTTATCAATGATTTCTCATATTTACTTTACAGTTAATGTGAAATGCAAACAAACATGCTTTTTATTTCTTTTGTTTCTTCTATAACGTGCATGTCTCCAATTATGAAAAAAAAAAAAAATGTAATTTTTGTTTTGAGAACTTCAGATAACCATTTATTTTTTCAATGTAAAAAGCGATTGATAATTTTACTGATTTTGATGCATGGAATATTTTATGGTGGACGTAGAAAATTCGTTAGTGCAGTACTTCTCAAATCTTCAATAACTGTGACCCAGTATATAATCATAACTTTCATCGCCCCCCCCTTACAATAATGTTTGAATTCAATAATAATATACTTTGACGCTAAAGCTACAATGCGACTTTAACCTTTTGAGTTCCACCGGCGTATATAAATATCTCGCTCAGCCAATGCATTAATTGACCCGAACGTATATATACGTCTTTTTGAAGTACGATCTTTTCTGAGCACTGCTATCCGTAAAATTATTCCGAAGGCTTTGGAATGCAATACAATGATCTTGATAGTGTTTACGAAAGATTTATTACAGAAGATTTCTTTCTTTCTTCCTCCCCCCCCCATACACCACGTACGCACGTACAAACGGTAGCATTGGGGAGCGAATCATGTAACATTTAACTAGCACTTGAGCAAATAATTATAAACCGTACAAATTATCAAGATAAGTGTCAATTTTTGTATATAATCTTATATATGACTAGCCCATGGGGTCTGCAGCAATTATTATACTTGTTCGTAATTTAGTCTTATTAAATTAATTATCAAATACCTTGTGTGCACATTTATAAGTGTAAATTATCAGTGTAAGTGTGCATTTAATTTTTTATTATTTCAGAATATATTTTGTTTACTTTCAGTAAATTAATAATTTTTTTTTAAAATAATCTTTTGTTTTTGTCTTTTCAATATGCTTCACTCCTTTAGTAGGGTTATCAAGCCCTTTAAAGAGGCGCACCCAACAGTTTGAGAAACGCTGTATTAGTGTTCAGTTCTCTAAAAATCAATTACATCTATATAGATGAAAATAAATACTGAAAGCTGGATACATTGATTTTATCTTTCTTGTATCCATTTAATATTCTAAAATTGTAATAACCATTGCAATAATTTACAATGACAAATATAATGATTATTTTTATATAGATTTAGAGTTATGTACAATTCTGTTGTTGTTTCTAATGCCACCTGGTCGATTTCTAAGGCCCACGAAATTCATCGTTCGGACAGACTAGCTTCACGCCTGTCGTTAGCTGCGGCTTTGAGCACCATGCAGGTGACATCATAACTTGGTTAGATTCCACCCCAAATTGGAGGGTGAGAACCCAGGAGGGGTCAGGGGCCTTCCACCTATCTTCCCCTTCCACCAACCCCACGAGAAAACTTGTTTGTGGCTCGACGAATATTTGGAGCTCCCCCTCCCCCATGCCACGCAAGCACTACTATACGTTTACAAACATCCAATTCCTTCTCCGTGATTCGAAACCAAGCCCTTCTGCACAGGAGCAAGTGTCTAACTACTATATATTGAGGGGTGCATTTACAATTCTAAATATTGCCCTCATTTAAAATAAAATTTATGTAATTGAATTCACATCCCTTTGACTTATTATGCAAAACTTAAATGATACTGAAATTTGATGCAAGGAACAAAAAAAGTTGTAATTAATTTTCATCCTTTCTATATCTAAGACAATGTTGAAAATCTGTTTATAAATATAGGGAAAATTTTATTAATTTGAATGGATAACTAGGTACATCAGTTGTTCTGGTGTTATTTCAGTGATAAATTTATTTTATACCATTTATTTGTGTTACCATATATATCTTATCGTTAAGGTGTGAAATTCGTTATTTCATAGAATAACTAGGTATTTCAAGAAATAACTAGATATATATAAGTCAGTTAAAATATATAACATAATTGAATTCTACGCTTTAACTTAGGTATTCTATAGAATAACAATTACTTGATCGTGTTAAGTATGAAATACGGTCTATGGTTCAAATATTTCAAAGCAGAGACTCGAAAATCCTCGGAGAAATGACGAGTTAAAAATTTTAAAATTTAAGATGCTTTTAAATCTTAAAATGGGGGAGAAGGAAATAGGATTAATGCAATTAAATTATATGTGCAGAAAGCTCATAGGGTTATCTGTTGAGTCAGGCAGGTACAGATGACCAAAGTGTGACCTAGGATTCGAGATATAAAGGAAATAACCCTGTAGGGCGGGAGGTAGAGTTTTCGTATATATCTCATGATATGACATAATACTATCGAACCTCCAAATATCAAGACCCTATCTCAAATTCAAAGGGGGCAAAATTTTTACCCAAACTCGTAGGAATAACATGGGGACATGATATTTTAGTGCTGGAACCCCCTTTAGACCTACCAAAAGAGAGATAAGTGGATATATGAATGTGGCTCGACGAAGAAAACTTGTGGTTCAAATCTCAAAGCAGAGATTCAAATACATTTCAAGATATTAACGATTTAAAGAAGTTTAAAACATTGAAATATAAAATACAAGGAATGACCTTATGAGCAAGAAATTAGGTGAGAATATACAATGGAGAAAGAGGGATCGAATGCGCCTGGTCCGAGCGGACTAAGAGGATCAGGTGTCGAGCTATTGACAAAATGCTGTCCAGGGGGGAGGCACCTAAGGGGTCGAGTCCTTGTACTTTCTAACCAAGCAAGTGGTACTGTCGATCCCCCAAATATCAACCCCATATCATAAAAAAAATTGCACCATAGGATTAACATGGGGATTGATATTTTAGTGTGTAAGCCCTCCCCCTCCCAAAGCAGGTCATCATTAGTAATAAAACAATGAAGGGGGGGGACAGGCCAAATGTTACACATCAAAAATAACTATATAATAACCTTAAAATTGTTTATTTTTCACTTTAATGATCCATTATCATTTATTTCATAGAATAACAAGTTATTTCATAAAATAACTAGGTAAAGTATGAAATATTTCATCTATTATATACTTTAACTGACTATGAAATAACTGAATTATACACTTTAACGGAAACACACATATATATATATATATATATATATATATATATATATATGCTCTTATTCTTACAAAAATAAATTTCTTGTTAATGAGTTAACATTTTTACTAAGCTAATAACATACAAAATATACGTAATTAGCTGTACAACATTAACTAAAAGGCTCTGAACAGTTCGTGTTCGTCAGGAAATGTATCGATAACCTCTGCTCGCCCTGTGTTAAAACTAAAACATTCATTAAAACTTTTTTTTTAAAATCTCAGAGAACACACCTTTGTACCTCTTTTTTTTTCTTATTTTCTCTAAAGGAAAGTACAATTTAATTTGTCTGCTCTATCTATCAGACATTCTTTTTCGAATTTATTTGATCAAATTTCTAACGAAAAAAAAATTCCTAATTAGTCGAATAACTAAAAGAAAAAAAAAATAACCCTAAGCGAACAGTTTAAACTTCGTCGTTGCTTTTGTTTCGATTTTTATACCAAAGGCTGTAAAAACAACTATCTCAGAACATGCCTCCATTAGTTTCTTGGCAAGTAAACAATTCCTCCTGTATTTTCTCTTTTCCTGTCAATGTCATTAGACAAGGCTTTAAGCAGATTTCGGCGGCAACCACATGGGGTTTCCATCTTTGGCGATTTATCACCAGGGATGAGATAATTGACCACGGTAGTCAGAGACTGCGTTGACTCGTAGTCGTAATGGTTCTTCCTGCAGTACATCATCTTACCTATTATGTGTGTCAAGGCGGGTTAACGACGGTGGACGGGCAAACGTTTTCCTTCCGATCTAGAAAGGAACTTTAGGGGGAGTGTATGTGAGATAGGGGAGTGTCCCAAATTGAATTTCTACTGTCACCACTTTCAGGCATAAGCGGTAACTTTCAAGTTATAAATAATGTTTCCACTGCTTTATGCGAATTTTAAGTAATAAATTCTCAGAGCGTAATTTCCTCTCAATTAAGAGATTGTACTCAATTACCGATAGCAAAGCAAAATCATCTGTACTCATAAAATCTAATTAATTTATTACCATTACAGAAGAAAATGCTACATGATGAAAGATTTTCACTTTTGTCCCCTTATTTAAATATATCTGCATTGATTCCATATTTTTGTGACGTTTTAGTTCACAGATTCCTTCTTTTAAATTCATGATGACCACGTGGTTAAAAGCAGCCACGTGTTCCCCATTGAATTAAAACCTGACATTAAACTTGTACTTAATGTTGTATTTGCAAAATTTATATAAAGTTTCAAATTTTCTAATGGGATCAGTTCGTGTGACGTCATAGTCACATGATAGTGAAAACCACGTGATTCCAGCCAATCAATTTAAAAACTCAAGCGACGTCATAGTCACACGATAAAAACCATCTAGTGTTTCCAGCTAATCAGTTCACACGCTCAGGTGTTGCCAAATTTTGCTCTTTGTAGAAATTTCTTTAAAAAAATACATATGTGTACAAAATGCATTTTATTTAAAAGTATAAACATAAAATATGATTTTTTTTTTAATTTAAAAAAATCTTTTTGAAGAAATTTTTTTTCCTAACATTGAAACAGATTTACCCAAATATGAAATTTTTTCTGAGTTTTACAAATAGAACAAGTACAATTAGTTTAATGTTTGTTTTTAATTCAATGGAAAACACGTGTTTTTTTTATCATGTGACTTCATGAATTGAGCCCATTGGGTAAAGATGTTCAAGTACATATTTTAAGGGGAAAAAAAAATCCATCAGAAAGTTTTTAAAATTAAAAAAAAATAGATCTTACGTTATACGAGTACTTCTAATTAAATATTTTTTGCTTACTTATGTGCGTTATTATTGTTGATAAATATGTACGTTTCGAAAGAAAGTTTCTGCAAGAAGCAAAGTTGGCAACAGCGAACCACTTGAACTGATTGGTTGGAAACACGTGATTATAGTTATCATGTGGCTAATGACGTCACATAAATTTACCCCATTTGAGTAGATTTCTTATGCAACATTAACAAAAAGAATTTTGCAGTTGAAGCTTCGAGGGGTGTCAGCTAAGGCAAATATCTTTGCACTTGACCTAGCTTCAAACTTACGAGGTTCAACTTCAGAAGCTATACATTGATTGCGACATTGAGAAATAATAAATCAATTAAACAAGATTAATTTAAATACTTTAAAAAAAACTGTGCACTAAATTCTTCTAGTCATCATCTCTCCGAAATACTTCAGATTGAATGTGTATTCTGTGTTTTAAGAAAACTGATAAAGTCAATATGTATGGATTCAACAGTTGTCTTCCAAGGAAATTAAAGAATATATTTAGTACAAAAGAACCATTTAGCTAAGAAAGTGATATTAACAAGAAAAGAAAAGAAGGATAAGGAAAGGAGAAAAAAATAATCTAGTTTGAATATATTCTTTCATTTTTATACAAGTAAGATTAGTGTACATAATGTATTTAATGGCACAAATCCATTTTTTACTAAAACATAGAATTTTATTCCGTGACAGTCTTCCACAAAGATTGTCTGTCAAGGGGAAAAAATATTTTTCTTTTTTAGTTTAATTGATTGTCACATTCTATTATTCGACAGAAATTTAGTTTTAAATTAATATACTTTGACAATATAAATAAGGAATTTTGAGAGTGCAGAATACTTTAAAAAAAACTCTCTTTGTATGCATTAATTAATATTAAATTGACAGGAGAATACTTAATTATTTATATTTTGAAAAACAATAAATTTTTAGTTTATCCATTAATACGCATAATTAATTATTAATTCAAATAAACTATTCATAATATTTTGCAGTCTACCTCAGACTAAACGGCTTTTTTTTTAAAATTTCAAATTATTTGTTTTCCCCTTTTATTTGTTTGCACTGTTTAAATAAATAATTCTACAAGATTAAATCTTTAATAAACTAATCATTCCATACATCTAAAACTAAATTTCTGCAGACAACATAAGCTTTGAGTACTGTGACGGGGCTTTATCAGTACTTCTAATAATTCTCTTCGGATATCTTGGGGGCCAGAATGGCAATTCTTTCCAACCAACCCAAGAACAGAGCGTGGTTATGCAGATTAGGAATTGTATATATTGGAACATTAGTATTCGCGTTGAGCACTAAGTAAAGCAAAGTGAAGTGAGGTAAAGTTCTAGACGAAGTTCTGGGAGAAGAGTATTTCCTTAGCCGGATGAAGTTGGTTGATTGATTGAATATTAACGTCGCACTGTTCAGCTACACGAGGGCTTTTGGCGACGGACCACTAATTTTGAACCATGGTCAAGTGACGGGGACGACACCTGAGCTGGCACCCCCCTCTCCTAACAACCACACCAACGGGAGGACGTTTCAGCTCTCGACAGATTTAACGTGCATCGCTGCCCTACACGGCGGGTTTTTAGTGGTACTGGGATCGAACTCGTGACAAGGCAAGCCACGGTCCGATACCTATACCACTCGGCTACCGTAACCCCGGATGAAGTTGGATCGAAGAATAAATTGAAGATATAAGGACTGCAGCTGTTCGCCGAGGAAATAGCGGTAAGACAGTTTGCTTAAGCTTTAAGACTAGAGCGGATTTTAATAAGTTAGAAAATCAGCTATAAATATAGATACAGTGGTTTATTGCGCTATTTGTTATAATTACGGTTTATGTGGCATCACTCCTGATCATAAACCTCCTTGACTAGTGTTGTTTTATTGAATATAAATTAAGATTATAATAAACTAATTTTATTATGGCAGAGTTTAGTGGTCCATCTTTCATTCCCTCAAACATAGGTCGCGTGGATGGTGACGAGATGATACCCCCAGTGCTGATACCCCCCAATACTTTCTGGTAAAATTTATTTGTTAGATTCTTTTGATTGAATACTTTTGCACATAAGCAAGCACAATTGATATTTCAGATTAAAAGTTTTGTATACAGTGAAATGCGTTTTACGTGAAAACACTTAAGTCGAAATATTGGTTAACACGAACCCATTGTGCAGATAATCCATTAGGTTTATCTGCACACAAAAAAACAATCCTCAAGTCTATGTTATGTGCAAATATCATGGCAGATCATTCCTTCATAACAGGCCTTCTTGGCAGGAGGTAACCAATAGGTAATGCCTCCTGTCATAAGAGCCGAATAAACAGAAAGCAGTTCGAGGAACATTCTGGTGAATTTTAAGTCATGTGTTGACCTCTGAGGGAAGTTTTGGAATCCAATATGACCAAATGAAAATTTGTGGCTCTAACAGAAAAACCACATTCAAGTTGCAACAGTAACGTCTCCCACAATGTGTGGATAATATAGATCGAATTGATGAGTGCCTGGTGCTATCTCAGACTATACTAGAGAGCTGAAATATGCTACATATTACTACTTTTTCGAGTTAATACATCAGTTTTTGGCAATTTTAAGCCCGAAAAGATATAAAGATATTACTTAATATTAAATAAGTGACTATAATGTATAATGACTTCCTTCATTATGTGTGTATATAACGCTTTGGAAGTATTAAAATTCTTCTAAATCTTATGAATCAGTGGGAAATATATATCTGAACCTTAAGTTGATGATTATATATGTTACATTAACAATTATATTATGCAAGACAATCCTTTAAATTATGTTTAATGTATTTGCCATGTGACACCTCTTGAATAGATAATTTATATTATAAATAAAAGTCAAAATACTATGGAAAATATTTATCTTGAATAATGTCTAAGCTCACGTAAAATAAAATGTTTCTGTTGATATAAGCTTACTTGGAATATAGATGTTTTTGTGAATAATTAACGTAAAAAGAGCACCCACAAAGGATAGAAATTTTGTAAAATGAAGCTATAAATATACATTGAACAAAATATTTGTTCTTTTAAATCCGCAAAAATCCAAATTATTTCTATGATAATAAATTAATTTTTCATTAATAAAACATTAAACAATATTTATTTAGGTGTAATAAAATATAATATGTGTTAAATGATACTAAAGATTATATATATCTATAAAGAGTTATTACAATGAAAAAGTACGTGTAAGTTTTTTCAGATTTATTTCAGAACCAATACAGATCCTATGAAGCAATGAAGATATAAAACAAAAATAGTCTTAAAAGGGATTTAAAAGTAAATCTAAAAATATATTGGATTAAAATTATTCATAAGTTTGTCTGATTTAATAAAATTTCAAAAGCATTCGATAAAATACAAAGGTATTCTAAAACAGAAAACTTTATGCAATAATACTTATTTCGAAGATATTTTCAATAAAAAGGCATTAAAAAATTGTGTTTGTATAGACAGTTTTATACGTTATAAATCATAAAACGTGAACGGACAGATTATATGAATAAATGTTTTCAACTTCAAAGAAAATAATAATTTAAAATATTAATTTATTCTTAAAGTAATTTTAATTTTATTTAGGTACAAATGTAGAACTGTTAAAAATAAGGATGAAATATGAAAGCCAGAACTAGAATGATAGTTATAAATCTTTGTGAATCGTTCTGAAATCCGATCAATTTTTAAAGAAAAATTCGTATTCAACATTCAAAACTATTCAAAATCGGTACTCGTATAATAATGGTACTCGTAATTAAAGTATCTGACTATATATATACTTGCGATAACTTTTTTTAAAAAAAAAATAGAGGAATGGGGATTTTTTTGAGGGGGGTTAGATTTATTTAGTACGTTTTATGAAAAATATGCTAAAATTTAGAAGAGAAAAAGAAATAATTACTAAAATGGGAAAAAAATTATAAAAATTTACAAAAAATTATACAAATGGGGCCCATTTTGTACAAAAAGTTTATGAACGAATTTTCAATTTCGATGAGCTGCTTTGCTATTTATTTTTGAAAAGACCTTCAGGATAAGATATATTTTTATTTTCATTAATACTAAAATACTTTATTTTAGTTATAATATGAAATTGTTTAAATAAAAACAGTGATTATATTCACATAAAGGACTGTAAATTTTGTAATAAAACAGTGATTGATAATTCTGAAAGTTAAAAACACTTCTATTATACAGAACATACACACACACACACACACACACACACACACACACACAAAAGTTCAGTTAACTATTTTTAAAACTTTTTGAAGAATCGCTGTCCAGTTTGAACATTTTTTAAAAAATACGCTTCAAGTAAAACGCATTTAAAAGTATGACATATTCCTTAAAGTAATGGCATCTTTTTTTACTAAAACACTTGTAGTTTTCGTTCTAATGATTGGAAAATAATAAACTTGGTATTTTTATGAAGATAATTAGATGGCCTATAAAATAAAATCATAAGAAATTGTCAGTGTTTGGCAAAACTTACAATTTTAGGGTTGTCGGATACCTTAATATATTTCGATAATAATTCAAGTTCTAAATATCTGGTGACTAAATTATAATCTCTTGCACTCTTGTCTATTCCAGTTCGAATAGGAAACATATTATATATCAAAAATACATATAGGTAAAAAAAGAAGAGAAATCATATCTCTGTACTTCTTTTCAGGAACTTTAAAACCATCCAATCTTTCTCCCTTTTTCTTCTATTAAAAACTAAAAGTAGATGGGTTAATGTTGATCTTCCACAACTCTGGTGGCGATAGAATTTCACAAAAGCAAATCTCCTCTGAGATTTCGCGAGAAAAATCAGTGCACCCCCTATATCTTTGGCTCTAGTAACGCAGTCCGGGATAAAAGGGTACAGGGAAGAAAAATATATGGTTTAGTATAAAAGCGGGAGCAAAATAAAGAAGTTTGGGAAGTCAGGAGAAGAAAGAAGACAAGTGAAGAAAAAAAAAATGTCTCGAAACGGTTTTCCACCGAGCTTCGGTACATTTTAGTGTTACCCAGTGAGTAAGTCCCAGTATTTCTTTTCTTGAAAAAGCTAAGCAAGTAGCTGGCCTCCTGAGACTATCCACACTGGCCTTCACTACTATATCACACAATTTTAGTGTCTAGAATCGATATCCCTTGTTCACCTACAAAGGGGTTAAGACTCCAAGATGCTTAATGGGTCTTTGGGTTTACTTTTAGTTTTTAACTGGTGGAAATACTCTAGAACATTGAGAAACGATAAAGAATCGTAGAGGGATTTTCTACATTACGGTTTCTGAAGGGCAAAACTGCTTCATGGTTTGTTTTTTATGTGTTGGGGTGTATTGAACAGTCTTAAACGGTGAGTAAAAAAAAATCTGATTCAAAATATATATTAAAAGAAATATATCTTTCTGAAGTGGTAGTTTATTTTAGGGATAAAAAGGTAAAGTGGAATTTTTTGTCGGTATTTTTTTAGTATCATTTTTGTGATTTGTTGAAGTTCTATCAAAACTCTAAAATTCATTATTTTTCAAAATAGAAGTAACAAATGGATTATTTTTAGAAATAAATTGTAAATTTGTGTGGAGTGGAAGACCACGTTTTTTAGACTTGTATTATTTCAGTACATAATATGTTTGCTATTATATTCAGTTCTAATAAACTGCCTAGATTTTCCTTAGACTTTTTTTTTTCAATTTTAAGCAATTGAAACAAAATTTGTTCTTTCATGTCAAGAAAAATTAATCTTTACAGAACAGGAGTTTGATACTTTTGTATAAGATGGGTTTGGTTCAAAAATCTACCGAAAGAGAGAGAGAGAGATGTTTTCCCTACTTTCTGAACACAATGTGGCGTATCGGAATCCATACACGTTAATCACTTAACTAAAAATAGCTGGAACTTGTACCAAACGTTCTATTTCAATAGGAGATACTGCAACTATTCCCGCTTCCTATTTCGGTGTCTCGAATCTGCAGATTATAACTTACTTCAGACTAGCAAATATTTTGATGTAACTCTACACTGGCATCGGAACTAAATACTTTTTCCTGATGTTAACACTAAATTCCCCTCCCCCCTTTTCTAAATTCCTAACATTCTTCTTCGGAAAATAGTATGGCCCTTTTTAAGCATTTATATTTCGTTCTGAAATAAAATGCAGCTCTCTTTTGAGATGCAGGCCTATCGGATACGTGAACCACTACATATTCCACTACTCTCTTTCTAAATATTTAAACTTAATACCATATAACCCAGACAACATTAATGCTTGGATTGATTCACTTATTAAAATGACCATATTCTCTCTTAAATATATATTAAAATTAAAGTTATTAATAAAATATATTAAAATTGCTCATAATATTTACAATTTACTCCGTTCTTAAACTATTAATTTTCATGAGATATATCTGATATTTTTCTATCTATTACACCCACGGTTGCTATATATATTCCATTTCATTAAATGCTATTATAATTGACAAAATATCCAGTCGCTTTAACATTGTATTCTTATTTAAAGGTATTCTTATTTTTCTGTGTGCCTTCTTTATGGATACATTCGGGTTCATATTTTGTTACGGATTCAGGATGATTAAAGAATTATGTTCATTTTATTTAACTTATATATTTTATTTATTTTAAGTACTTCATTATTTATTTTATACCGAGGATTTTCCTGCATTTTAAAGGCTTTCTCCCAGATAGATTTTGGCTTTTTCTCGTGGTTGAATTGAAGTTCTTCCCGAGGGACTGTTTGCAGCTTTAAACCCTATGGTTAAAAAAATAATTTGATCGAATTCTTGTTTTCAGCCGCAAAGGGTGTAAAATGCTCTCTTTCTCCCTTACTTTTTGATCCACGAAGATCAGCTCAGAAGGAGGGCAGAAAGTTTTTCTCTTTCATTGTATGGTGGCACATATAGTGACAGGGCTCTTCCACAAGTGCCAAGTTGTGCCACACATAGTAGAAGGATCAGACAGTGGGAAGCTAATTTCGAATAGAAATCACCTGGGTTCCTTCATATGTGATCATCTGGCACTTCCTGCTGAGCCATTAACTCAAATATATAAAAAAAACGACAACCCATTCTCATTAGTTGACTCACCTAATAAGATATTGTGAAGGCTACTATCTTCACACATGGTAAATGGAAAATGGAAACAATTTTTTAATTGTTTCTTCGGACTCAATCATTGTAGCGATGTTTTAGGTACTCTTTTATCAGTCAACTTTGTGTCTGAGCACGAAATAAAACTTCTTCCCACTTCATAATAGATGAGAAGTGATAGAAAACGAGTTGAGTGAAAACGGCTTCAGTTATTTACAAAAGAAAAATGCTTGACTGAAAGTCTTTTTATGAAGACAAGTTCCTTTATAAAACTATGTCCAATAAGATAATTTATAGACCAGCCTTTTAATTCTTAGTGCAAATTAAATATTTAAGTATGTTTCATTTTTTAAATACCCAAATAAGTTTTATGGAAAATTTAAATTACTAGTATAATGCCATATATTTAGTATTACACTAAAGCATGTACGTTAAAAATATAAAATCACTCAAGAAATAATATGCTCGTATAATAAGTTATTCAAGACACATTTGGATGTCTAATGGAATATAATCTAATATATAATAGTAGAATAAGTAAGATAAATGTCTTATACAAAAATAAAGATAGATTTTTCATGTAAAAATATTATACTATGCCAAAAGTTATTTTTCTTTTTTTGGTAACACCAAAATGTACACGCCTACGAAGTAGAAATACAGGAAGTATATAGAACATAAAATTTCTTTAAGAGAAATATATATCTAATAATCACAAAAATATAAAAAAGATTGAGCCACGCAACATGAAAATAAATTTCTTTCGTACAGAGAATAGTTACAAGGAACAAGAAATGTAACTTATAGTTATGAATATTATATGAAAAATTTTAGTTTGTAACAAATTACGTTTTCTGAAAAGAAAGAAACTGAGCAGGAATAAAGCAATAATTTATAAGGATCGCTATTTTTTAGAAAGTTCACATTCGATTCCTCTGACTTAAGTATTCTTGAATGAATCAATTATTAATGAAGTAAAAAAAAATTGTGCAAGGTTTATTGGATGTTCGTTGGGGAAATTTCTTTTTAGATAAAATTCTCAAAAAGTGCTACAAAATATTTTTTGTAAAGAAGATAAAACAATAATGATAATACTTTTTTTTCTTTGCTTTCCATATCTAACATTAATTAATTTGAATAAATTGCTCCAGTTTATAACATTCTTTTTTATAAGGAATTGCGATCTTAATTGGCTTATGTTGTGAAAGATTTAACAGAAAGAAATATTGTACTCGAGATATCTACAGTCGGGTAAGGGCAGGACAAACATAAAAAAATAAAAATAAATCTAATTTTTTTCTGGATAAAATTTAACCAATTTTACAAAGCCTTTTCCATACGAAAATACAAAACTCAATCTAGCCGTTATCCTTCCACTTCAATGATTATTTCATAAAGTTGTATGGCTATATACAAGGTGTCCGAACTTAAATTATCCAAGTTATGTCTTATTATTACAGAACTACCCATCAGAATGTAATTAACTGTTCATCCATGAATTAGAAACCCGTCCGAGATTTTTTGGGGTCTAGTCCGATCGGTCATCCGTGTGCGCGTTATTCAACAATCGCAGAAGCGATAAACTTGTTACCTTAACTTTATTACTAAAGATGTGGAAGCCATAAATGGTGCAGTGCGTACTTTGATTAACCGAATTTAAATTAGTCACGCGTGTACAGTGACGTGTTCGAACAAAATGGAATGTTGATTCTTCGACAGCAAATTCTATCCTCCAATGGGAAATAACTTTAAAGGAGACGGGAACTTTGGTAGCTGAAACTGGCACAAGTATCTCTTTCCTTAAGTTTTCGTGATAGAAGGCACTGTTGATCGAGTGCGCGATTCATTTTGTAAAAGTCCTGATAAGTCTAATAGGCAAGCCAGGAGCGACAATACATTCGTTCGAACACGTCGCTGTACATGCGTGATATTTAAATACCGTTAACTAATGTACAAACTGCACGTTTTGCTGTGACGTCCATAACTTAATTAATAAAGTCAGTGTAACAAATTTATCCTCTGCGATTGCCAAATAATGCGCACATGTGTGGCCGATCGGACGAGTGGATCGGATCTCAAAGGGGTTTCAAATCCCCGAATGAACAATTTATTACAATCTGATGGGTAGTTTTGTGATAATAAGCCATAACTTTAGGATAATTTAAGCCCGAACACCCTGTTTTGTTTTTATGTCATTCATATGTCATATTTGTATGTATTCGAAAACATTCTTATGATCCTTTTTCTTGATTTATAGATGATGGAACATGAATTTCTTAAGCGGAAGTATTACGCCCCTATACACCCCCCTTGGAACTCAATTTCCGGAAAACCCGTTCTTAATGTATCTATTAAACAAAAGAATTGTGTCTTCAAAATTTTAAGTATGTTCGTCTGATAGTTCTGGAGATCTTGTGATGAGTGAGTGAGTTGTTATTTGCCTATGTATATGTGTGCGTGTGTTTATGCATAAATACATATTATCACTTGTTTTTCTTTACTAATAAAATTACCTGCAAACAACTTTTAATAGTTATTTTTATTTAACAACAGATTGAAATAATTATTTGTAATGTAGGCACAAAACTAGTTACATTTCTAACTTGTGATTTTATGCAATTATTAACATAGATAAAAGTTTACTTTGTATGCCTATTGAATTATTTTGTCATGAATCCTTCCCCATATTTTCTTGGAAATAATTACTGAAATTAAATTATAACACTCATAAATATGACACTCATATTTATGAGTTCATTCAATTATTTCTAATGAACTCGCTTCCTAAACTTCTACAATGTTTACCGTTAATTGGATCAACGATTTTGTAAAAACTGGGTTTTCAAATAAATAAAAAATATTAGAGTATCATACAAAGTCTATATTAAATGTATTCTGTAATTTATGAGAAAATGAAAGAAACCACTCTCTGAAACATGTCCGAACTTAATTGTAAAATGATATATTAGGATAACATCTGTTACAGATGATGTGTCATACGTTACACGTATTTGGATTAAATCAATCTTTAAAACTTTAAAATCACATGTTATAACTGGAGAATATGGATTCTTAACTCTATTTCTGACATTCAGATCGTGGCTTATAAGAATTATTAGCATATCTAGTATCATAAGCATGTTGAAAATAATTGTATCATCTCAGACAATGTCTTCAAATATATTCAGACACAATTGCTAAGTTACCTACTATTTTGATATGGTCTGTTCTGGATGATAGTAATTATATATAGACATTCCAAAATTATTTATATTTTATCTCTAACCTCTCTCTCTCTTCTTTAACTATGATTCATATTACTAGAAATATTTTTATAAACCTCAATAATTTTATTTATTTTTCATATAAAACATTTGCGAAATTAGAAATATCTTTTCACAATCTCTTTGGGAAAAGATTCTATCATCTCAAATACAGTTAACACATTGTCAAACAAACTCGATTGATTGATTGAATATTAACGTCGCACTGTTCAGCTACACGAGGGCTTTTGGCGACGGACCACGTAATTTTGAACCATGGTCAAGTGACGTGGACGACACCTGAGCTGGCACCCCCCTCTCCTAACTACCACACCACACCATCGGGAGGACATTTCAGCTCTCGACAGATTTAACGTGCATCGCTGCCCTACAAGGCGGGTCTTTAGTGGTGCTGGGCTCGAACTCGTGACAAGGCAAGCCAAGGTCCGATACCTATACCACTCAGCTACCGCAGCCACAAAACAAACAAACTCGAATGTAAATACTTAATGACCTATTATTTCAATAAGCTTCTTTCTGAATGACAGTAATAATATATGTTCCAAAATTATTTATATTAATTCTATAACCTTTAATTATGTATAGTAAAACTAGAAATATTTGGATATAAATTGGGATTTTTGAGTTTGAAACATTTACAAGAAATTTAAGAATGTCTTTTCAATAATTGGGAAAAGATTCTATCATCTCGGGCATCGTAAAGGCATTGTCAAAATTATCCGGACCTAACTGCTAAAAGACCTATTTTCTGATATTCTCCATTCTAGATAACAAGAATTATACGGCACGTTCCAAAACTATTTCTACTGAAAAATTAACACGATATGTTTTAATTATGGGTAATATAACTAGAAATCTTTTGATAAACTGTGATTTTTTTTCAAATAAAACATTTACAAATTTAGGAATATCTTTTCACAATCTCATTGGGAAAAGATTCTGTCATGTCAGACACCGTGAACATGTCGTCAAACATATTCGGACATAAATGCTAAATGACCTATTATTTCGATAAATTTCGTTCTTTGGATGACAGTAATAATATATTACTTTCCAAAATTTTTTCTATTAAAAAACTCACTATACATTTAATTATGCATAATATAACAAGAAATATTTTGATAGCCTATGTTATATAATCGAAAACATTTTCAAAAAAAAAAAAAAAAAAAAAAACTCGTTTCATCTAATCTCTTTAGGAAAAGATTCTGTCATTTCGGATATCGCGAACACGCCATCATATTCAGACATAATTGCTAAATGAACTATTATTTCAAGAAGATCCGTTCTAGATGACAATATTAATACAGTATGATACAAAGCCACATTTCCACTAAAAAATTAACTCTATAAGTTTTAATTATACAGAATATAACTAGAAATGTTTGTATAAACGTGATTTTTGTAATCTGAAACATTAACAACAGATAGTTAAGAATATCTTTTCATAATCTTTGGTAAAGGACTCAGTGTGTGAACGCATCGTCAAACATATCCGAACATAATTACTGGATAACCTGTTGCTTAAATAAACTCCGTTCTGGATGATAAATAAGGTAGCACATTCCAAAATTATTTGTATTAAAATAACTCCATAAGTTTTAGCAGTGGCGCACACAAGAGGGGGTCCTAGAGGTCCGGACCCCCCAAAGCACTTGATTTTTTTCTGATTGTTTATAATTCTAAGTATATAATACGTAAAATTTAATTAAATATTTGTTATTAATGATTAGTTTTATTAATTAATGCTAATTATTTATTCAATAATTAGTTTTTTACTGTGTTTTGTTCTTGAAAATCGACAAAATCAAAAAAAGCATGATACAAGAATGATGAACTTTCACCCCCGGGCCCCCCCCCCCTTGAAAAATTTCTGTGTGCGCTACTGAGTTTTAGTTATGTATAGTAAAACTAGAAATATTTTTATAAACAAGGATATTTTTAATATGAAACATTTACAAAAAGTTAGGGAACAGCTTTTCAACCAGTGCGAAAAGAGTCTTTCATCTCAAACCACAAAAGCCCACCATCAAACATATTCGGACATAATTACCAAATAATTATGTCCGAATAATAATATTCGGACATAATTATTTCGATAAGTTATCATTCGAAAGTTCATACGATAAGTTTCGTTCTGGATGACAATAATAATATAGTACGCGTACCATGATTATTTACATAAACTTTATACGTTTTATTTATATATAATATAATAAGAAATATTTTGATAAACTACAATTTTTAATATGAAATACTTACGAGGAACTAAAGAATATCCCTTCAATCATTGGTAAAAGATTCTGTCATCTCAGACAACGTGAACACATTGTCAAACATACTCGGGCATAATTGCTAAATGACCTATTAATAGGATAAGACCCATTCCATATGACACTCAGCAATAAACACGCGTAATTTGAAAGTTCATATAAGAATCGCTTATCTTGAAGAAACATTATTTCTCCTTTCCATTCTCCTCGAGCCAATTCACCCGAATAAAATTGCCCGTGGAAATGAAACATAAACGGAACGGGCTTTTACGAACCACTGGACTGGGGAACAAATAAAAATTTCTGCTTCGGCTGTCACTTGGAGATAAGCTAAGCAAAGTAACCATTATAATAATATGTTCATTACAAGTGAATTAGCAAGTAGCTTTTAAAATTGTTTCGGTATTTCATTTGTTCGCTTTAATGAAGAAAACTAATTTAATATTTGCATCCGAGACAAGGCTTGTTCTGCAGTTGTGTAATTGAATGGTATTTATGTCCGGTGATAAATCTAGAGAACTTTTATGGAGGATGGTTGTATAGAGTTGTTTAAAGTATAGAGGATTATGTTTTTGAAGAATAGGGGACTGAATTATTTCTGAGTACTACACTTGTTTCAATTTTGGATGTTAATGATTATAAATGTTGTTAATGTGAACGATGGGTATTGTTTGTAGTTATTAAATAAATTATTGGTGCTCGGATATGTATTATTAAGGAGTATCCATGTTTTCCTTAATTGAAATATGATATCGAAGAAAAGAAATTTAGTGTAGAATCGTAAATTTATGTTTCAAAACATTAGAAATATGCTCAATGAAATATGATATAAGCAACAAAAATGATTCATGTTAATTGCTATGAACAGTGCTATTGTTTGTTAATAGTTTGATAAATCTTTTACATTTGTACTGTCCTAGATAGTCATTAATTTTATGTATTTAATGAATGCAAGGAAGTGTTTGCTTAAAAAGAGTTATTGTTACGATAATTTCATCAAAGATTGTATTTGATATGGGAGTATCTAAACAATTAAATATAAAAAATAAATAAGAAATTTAAGATAAACAAATAATAAAATTCAAATAAACAAATAAGAAATAAGGAATTTGGTATAAATAAATAAATATTTTTTTTAAATTTTATTATAAATAAATAAGGAATAAGAAACAAATTTAATAAATTGGAAGAAAAATTTTAAACTCCTTAATAATGGTTCTATTTTTATGAAGTTTAGCACAGATTTTAAAATCATATTATATCCTATATACATGTTTGTTTAATATTTTTCTGTATTATTTCTATTTACAATATTAGTTTTATGTATTGAATTTAAAACTTGAGATGGAAAATTTAAACTAATATTTATATAAAACTTACGAAGTTTCAATATAGACCCAGTACAGAAGAAAAATACATTACGGAATAAGTATGCAAATTATAAACTATATGTATGTTAAAGTATCCGACTACTTGCGAAAACCTTTTTTTAAAAAAATTGAAGATATGGAGATTTTTTTTGTGGTTTTTAGATTTATTTAGTACATTTTAATAAAAACAAGTCCAAAATTAAGAAGAGAAAAATATATTATTAATACTAAAATGGGGAAAAATTTCTAAAAATTGACAACAAATTACATAAACGGGCCCGCTCTGTACAAGTAGTAAAGGCACCAATTCTCAATTTTTCAATTTTGGTATATTACTTTGCTATTCCTTCTTGAAATGACCTTCAGGATAAGAGATATTTTAATTTTTACAAAAATTAGAGCATTTTATCTTAGTTATTACATAAAATGTCTTTAAAAAAAACAGTGATTATATTCCCATAAGGAACTGTAAATTTTGTAATAAAACAGTGATTGATAAATCTGAAAGTTAAACACTTCCACTGTTATACAGAACATGTACAATAAATTTCTGCAAATTATTCTAAAACCCTTTCGAGAAATCACTGTCCCCGTTTGAGATTTTCGAAAAAAAAACACATTTTGAGTGTAACTCATTTTGAAGTTTGAAATCTTACGTAAAGCTATAATATCACCTTTTACTAAAATACTTGTAGTTTTTGTTCTAGTGAACGGACAATAAAAAACTTGATATTTTTATAAAGCTAATAAGATGGGGTATAAAAAAATTATAAAGTTTGCGAATTTTTTTTAAAAAAAATCATGATTTTAGGGTAGTCGGATACCTCAATATAATATTTATAAAACTAAGTACTTGAAATAAAATTGAACAAAGGTTTTAAAAGAAATGACGTATTAATATAGACTCAGCACAGAAGAAGAATATATTACTTATTAAATTTGTAAATTGTGAACTATATGTATGTAAGTTAAAGATTCATTATCCGGTATGCTATATAATAATACACATACGGATATATTATATTTGATACCAAAATTAACAAAAAGGCAGGTTTCTAAGGTGCACCTGCCACATTACCGAGAGTGTCAATATATATTTTTAGGCCTAAGCTTGTATTCCCACCTTTTTTATGATACTTTTTATTTCATTTCTCCTTTTTCGATTCAATTCTGGAGATTTCTCTACGTGATTTCAGAGATGACTTCTCCCGGAGTAAAGGGGTTTTGGATGACTGGAAGCTAGGAAATCGTTCCCAGATTTTCACCTGAAATCATCGTATCGTGTGATAACGCCAGAATCGATGAAGATTTTCCCAGGCATGAGGGGAGGAGGGGGGAGAGGAAGGACTGCATTTGTGTTATTTTCCCTCACCACATCTTTTTCATCCCCCCAGGGACCGCATTCTGTTACCCTCCACCACCCCACGTGCATCTACGTCAATATAAATGATATCTCCACGAGTTCGAAAAATATATCTTTTTATATTCTATCTCGGTCTAGCTGCCCTCGTTGGCTGCTTTTCAGTGTGGGAGGTCGAAGGATTTTTTTTTATTGCATTTTTGAGTTTTTATGGTACCCTGTGGGAAAGTCGGTTTACTTTCGATAGAAAGTAATAGAGTAAAATATATCGGTGCTGAAATATTCTTACGTATGTAATAATAACACTTGAAGAGTACTTAAAATATATTAAGAAACGTTAAGTGAGATCATTTGGAGAAGTTTTATTAACAGTTCTTAATGGAAGTACAGTCGAACCTCAATATTACGAATTCATATATTGAGAATTTTTCTATATAGCGAACTTTTTTCTGGAACCAAGGACATTTCGCGATTTTCTTCATAAAGTAACCTCCCAATAGCGAAGTGCGTTTTCTTTATAACGAACTTTTTTTTCTTATGATTCAATTTTTTTTTTGTCTCCCTATTTTTATATTGTTTCTGGATCTTCGTGTGATGAAGTGATAACATTACTTGAAATAATGAAACATGGATTGCAATGTGAAGAAAATACACCTGTATTGGTGTATTGCAAAAAAAAAAAAAAAAAGATGCGAGGTATATATTATGAGAGAATACTATTCTTTCAAACAGAAAACAAAATTAATGGTTTTCACCAGTAATTATAGGATACATCTGCAAATATATGCTTAAAGTTACTACTTATAAAAAAAGTGTGTTTAAAATTACTTGTGTGTAAGCTTTGAATTAGAAAACGTCCCTTAAATTCATTAATTTTAATATAAAATTATTTTCTTAATGTTGAAAATACAGTGTATTCCTCAACATTCTTTTTTCATGTTTTCCTTTCTTTTTTTGATGGGTAAAATATATAAAATAAATATATATTAAATTACAAAAAGGTGTGAATAATTACTTTTTTTAATATATAATGTTTATTAATTTAAAATTTGTTTTATGTGATTCATAAAGTATATTCAAAGATGAGCCTCTACAAAGCGAATTTTCCATAAAACGAACTTTTTTTAGAGATTTTGCGATTTCGTTATATAGAGGTCCGACTGTATTTGAAATCCAATCCGATTCTAAAGAAGATACCGAAGTTACTATCATTTTGTGCAATATGATAATCAATAGCTGTATTTTTTAGAATATTTAACTAATTATTGACAGGGACGACTTAAGGCATGGACCAACTGGGCCTAAGCCCGGTTAAGGCCTCAGTTTGTTCTCGACTTTGTTCTAACAAGATCATGATTCGGATAATGTCAATGGTCAAATATTATTCTCGTTCATATTTTCTGAAAAACAGGGAATTTCATATTGAATAACCACTGGCAAAAGTAGCAAGACTGTATTTTTATGTGATGCCCGTTGTAAATGTCTAGGCCTAGGTTTAATACCATAAACACTCATTCAACTCTTTTAGTCGAAATGCGGCCGTCGGTCGAGCCGGTTTGAGCCAAGGTTTTTGAGATTGTGAGTCCTGTACATTTATTTGTTTCAAATTTTAACGAACACAATTTTTGAACGACTATTTGACAATGCATGCTATATACTGTTCTTTTGAGATCTCTTAGGCAGGGCCTACTTTTGCTTAGGGGTCCAGGACGTCAAAACATTTTAAGATTTCTCAGGGCCCATGGCCTTAAAGAGTCTTAAGACATCCTCTGATTATTGATTTATATTACTGAATACATTATTTGAGCTAAATTTTTTTAAAAAAAGAATATTTCATAATATATAAAATATATTGTAAAGAAAAGATTAAAAAATAATATATAAACTCTTGTAGCTTAGATTTTAGGCCGTATATTTGTTATCAGTTATATTCAACCTTGATATACCTTAATCAGTAAGAAATTTTTTAAATAACTACATTGTAATACTAATATATTTTTGTAACTGTACATTAAATGTGAAAGGCACTTTTCTGATGTCAAATGTTTTCTGGTGTTATATTGTTAAAATGTATCAAAATGTTGGATCCATCGTGGGTATGCGATTGATTGTTTGATTGTTAATTAACGTCGTACTATAAGCCTACATAACGTTTTATATTTTGAATAACTTCTAACCTTTTTAATTTATTTCGTCTTAATAGAAAGATTCTGTTCTAATAAACTTATAATATGTTCATTTGTAGTTAGAAAAGTTTGTATTTAACCTGTAAAATTGATTTATATTCGAAACTACTTTTTTTATAAATGCAAGAAATATATCGAAAATAGTGGGGATACTATGGATCTAATTTGATTTGATTTGAATTTTATTAACGCGACACCTCGTAACTTTGAACCACGGTGAAGTGAAAAGGAGGATTTCTGGATTGGCAACCCACTCTTCAAACTGCTACACGAAACCAACTAAACCTCGATAGATTTAACTGGCATCAGATCTTCTATAAGGGTTTCCCAAATGGAACATAGATACGTGCGATTGTGTCAGAATGACTACAGCTGTAGCAACACCACTGAATATGGATGTAGTGAATGTAAGAAGGTGTAAACCGCATACAGCGTTCAATATTGAAATCTGTTCGTAGTAGAGGAAATTGAATGGATTTAAGCTCATATTCTACATGGATGCATTCGTATCTGAACAACGCGAGATAGTACAGTTTCTGATTGAGGCAGGTGAGTCTGATGCGGGCGTCTATCAGGGAATGGTGACAGTCTATGGTGAGCACTGATTAGTTCGAACAATTGGTACCAAAGTTCCCGAGAAGGTTGGTAAACGAAATCAGATGTCCATGACAATGCCAGTCCAAAGGCTTCCCATGTAGGCCTCCAAAAACTTTCGTTGAAAACTGTTGAACACCCATCGTACAGTCTGGATTTTTCTCCCTGAAACCTCTCCACTTATTTTTTTTTTTAAATTTAGAGAGCATTACGTTTAAATTTAGACGAGGAGTTAACGCAGGACTTAACTGAGAATCAACCACGATATTTTTACAACGAGCCATAGACCCGCTGTGGAAACGATGAGATCTCTGTTACAATGCCCATGAGGATTTATTTTGATTTGGAATAAAAAATGCATTCTTTTTATTCAACTCTTATCCACTTTTCATTTGGGTAAACCTTTTATAAGGAGGATTCTCGGTGGAACCAGGAATCGAAGCGATGCTTCGACAATGTCGAACACGAGAAGATAGTGTGAAATCTACAAATGTATCTGTAGTGTCTGACTACTGTTTGGCGGTAGATTCTTTAGGAGTTGGTGACGTTTCCACACCTGCGGGGGTGAGGGGCTACTGTGTTTTGAAGGGAGAAGGTTTTTTAAACACAAACGGAGTGGTCAGGGAAGAGAGAGTTCCTAGTTTTGGAAACGTGAAGCGCTGAACTGTTTTGGGTGAAGGAAATTGAATTCCTTCGGTGAGATTGACGCATAGCGCATGAGCTGTTGTAATAAGAAGAGATTGTTTCTTAGGAGTGTTTTAACACGAAGAACAGTGTTTACTTGATTGTAGAGATAATCAAGATAATTGTGTTTAATCAAGATAATTGTGGTTGATTTGATTATATTGAGAAGTAGTTGATTATATCGAGAAGGAGGATAGAAAGTAATTGAGAAGATACCACAGTATCAAAGTATTTAATAATACTGTAAATTTAGATTTATCCCAGATAATTAAGACAATCAAATTTTTAAAATAAATTAAATGGTAATGAGCTCCTCTTCTCTTATAGATACATAAATAAATGTTTTCCATTCTGCTTAAAATATATTTACATTAAGGTCAGCACAATTAGATTTAAAATAAAAAACATTAAATTTATTTCTTTATTTATGAGGATTTTTTTAATCGATAACACACAGAAAACCTCATCCCAAAATTTATTTATATCAACAAAATTCTTTTAAAAAAAGAAAAAAAGAAATCACTGCCTTCGCATTACTAATTCAAAAAAAAAATGCTTATAAAGAACATATTTTAAAATGAAGCTCATTCTTAATTTCGAACTTTTTACTAGGCCAGCTATTTTTAGTTTCCCAATAAAACATATCTGAAAGTTATAATTGCAACCCATTTATCGGAGAGAAGAAGATATTTTTTCATTATATTTTATTGTTCAGCTAAATACCGGATGCATAAATTAATATATACTACGCAAACTACATCATTGCTACACATTCTGACACAGTGCATTTAATTGTACATTATAAAGAATTTCCTATTTAAGCAGAGAAGAAAAAAAATATCGCGAACATTCTGTAAAGTAGCCTGCAGGAACTATAAAGTTAAAGCATAGCATCAAGCAGTGTATGCATATAAAGAGAGGAATATCCAAAAGAAAATGTATAAACTGAATCATAAATTACTCGGTCTCTTTAGCAAAGACATAATAAATTTCCGTTACCCATAATCTAGGAATAAAAAAAAAAGGCGCGAAAAATAAAGTTCTTTTAACGACTGTTTTGTTACGTGTTGAAAATCTGTACGCTTTTAGTACCTCGTAAATATTGCGTTTTAAATATTTTTCCAACAATAGCACGGCACTTCATTTTGTTGTTGTTGTGAGTATTTTACAGCTGGTATTTTACACACACCTCTTCATAAAATCTCAGAAAATACGTAATTTACAAAAGAGGGTATGTATTTTAGATTTGGCGATTCCACGCATTGTGCTGTGCACAGAATTGAACATTAAACTCGACGTAAAATTTACGACATGACACATCAAAGCGCCTCATTGTTCTTTATTGTAGTTTTAACACAGGTTGCAACGTCGTAAAACAGATATGTTTACGATGACACAGTTCGCGAAAGTTGCGAACATTATCACTTGATTTGCAAATTTAGAATTATTCAAATGGAAGTAAACATTTGGCATAGAAGGAAAACTCTCAATTTCGAATTTTGTTTATTAAGGGGTGAAATTAAATATTCTGCTGCAATGCAACTACTAAAAATAACTTTGTTCAAACTCCTCTTAGAAATCCATTTAAATATATGTACAGCTGATTTTGGCAGACACAGCAAAATATGAATCCTTATTAAAATTTATGGATGATAAATAAAAAGGTTATTAATAATTTAATTAATTTTACCGAGGTGGAGCTTTACAAATGGGCAAGAAAATATTCACTATTATCACACGGATTAAAAATGTTTGTAAGGAAAACCACTATCGATCATGTATTTTTTTCTAATTATGAATAATACATAGTAACAAAACTACGTAAATTAATAATTCACTCCCTCCGTACTTCCTCTATCTATCTAACCATTCTCTATCAAAAAGAGTTTCAAAACTATAAGTGTAAAAATATATCTATATGAAAACATAAGCCCAATATAATCCAGAGGTATTTTTATTTATTTAGTGAGAAATTGGTTGGTTAAGTTATTGGTTCAAGTTATTGTGCTTAATACTTTACCAAATGCAATTCTGTTTGGTAATTTTAAATGAATATTAGTAAGGTAATTGCTAAAACGTAATTAAGAAATTAATTTTACGAGCAAAATTTACATTTCTGAAAAAGTTTTTCAAAAACTTGGGCCATTAAAGAAATTGTAAGAATTTGCATTTTAAAATTTTGTTAATTTCAAGCTTTATATACTTGGGGGTTTCAAAAAGTAAAGTAACAAGAATTCCGATGAGTGTGCAAATTACCCTAAAGAATGGGTCCCTCTGAATGTAACGAAGACGATTACAGCATTCAAACGGAGCCGGTAGATGGAGCTGGTTCTTCAATAAAACTACTAAATCTCGGAAGATGGCTGCATTGACGGAAACATGGCCCGTGATTGAAATATAAGAAGTGTGATAAGGTTTTTACGTTTAAAGAAGAATTCTCCAACTGAAATTCATCTGTATTTGGTAGAAGTGTTACATCACAAAGACAGGTGGGATTTTGGTGCAAGGAATTTGACAAAGGCAGTTATGCGAGATGAAGAAATGATGTTTTCAGTGGGAGGTATTGGACCACACACCATTCTTACATTTCCGGACTCTCACCAAGTTATTTTTATCTCTTCAGACTGTAACGGCGCATATCCGGGGTACAGAACCCCCGACGCTCGGATCTGTAGCCGCGGGACATGGCCATTAGACAAAAGGAATCACCTCTGTCCTAAGGCTGCTACTGGTTTATGAAGATACCGCTACAGTACTCCCCCAACAGGGAGTTGGTGAATAGGTGAGCAAACGATTATTTGTTATGGTGAGCGTGTGAGTTGTTGCTGTTAATTGGTGGTGTTCGTCAAGTGGGTCTGAAGAATTTGATTGCTCTTGTTGGAGATAGATGGTGCTACGACAGATAAGGGAAAAAAGTAAAGTTTTTCTTAATTCAGAAAAGGTCACCAATGTGGTGATGCATATCCGGAGGACAGAACCCGCGACGCTCGGATCCGTAGCCATGTAACATAACCCTAGACAAAAGTGGTAACCTCTGTTCGGAGGCTGTTTCTGGCTTATGAAGATACCACTACAGGACCTTTAAGGAATCGTTGACGAGGTCAGTATTTCAGAACCGACGCTGAGATTCATCAAGCCATCTTGACGTGGTTGCACAGCCTCGACTCTGTTTTCTACGATGCTGCTTTTATTGTTTTGTGTGCTGATTGGACATACGCCTCCAAAATTATGACGATTATAAAGATAAATAATATGTACTTGTGCCTTCCTATATTGTACATGTTTTTTCCCCCTTGAATAAACGTTTACTCTGAATGGGCTTGTAACCTTACTTTTCGATGCCCTTACGTATATATAATGTGGAAACACTTAAAATTGCTTTTAAAATAAACGTTTTCAATATATTGCTTTAAAAATATTTGAAATTTTCTCAAAAAATCAAATTTATAATCTCAATGTACAAGTTTTGTAAAACTTTTTGTTACTAGTTATTTGCTAAAAAAATATTTTTCCCCTGCATGTATATTTAATTATTACATTCTATATCAGTAAAAGTAAACCCTTAACTATTTTAAAAATCTTATAATTTATTTTATTTTTCTTATTCAGGGTTCATTAATTCTCTAAGTTTAATATCTGAATCAATATTTTAACTTTCATGCCGAGTAAAATATTCCTACATAATTTTTTTTTTTTTTTAATTTTATAAAGCGAGCATTTTATCATTTAAACTTTCTTTAATAGAGATCAAGAAAAATACAAAATACTTTCGCATTTACAGTTGTAAAAGAAAAAAAAAGCTTTGAAACTTCCAGAAACTAGATTATTGTAATGGTTTTGTCTAGACTTTTGTGGAAGGCGTTTGTCTAAAATTACGTCTTTAAGCTTTAGAGAAACATGTCATGCACTAAATTCGAGGATTTTAAAGGAATTTTCAAGATAATTCTATGATGTAACAAATTTTCCTTGTATTTTTTCCCCTTTTTCTTTTTCTCTTCTGTATCTAGATGTAATCAGGATTTCTTTCCAAAAATCATGTATTAAAATTTTTATTTCTTAAAAGAAATTCTAGCTCTGTGAAATTTGATAGAGCAAAACTATAAATTTTATGAGAGAATATTGGTCGAGTTCCATATATTTATTATTAAAATTATTTTTGAATGTAGACGAGTTATGATTAATTGGAATTGTTCTTATAATAATTGGTATTCAAAGCATATTAAAACTCAGTCTCCAATTAGAATAATATAAAAGTTGTTAAAAGATAATGCTCGAATGTGTTTTGGATTTAAAAGTGTTTTTAAGTTACTAGAATTGCAACATTACATTTAAGACATTTTACAAATTAATAATATAAAATTTACTACAGTAACAAGCAGTTTGCATTATTGCATAAGTATCTGAACTAATATACAAGGTGTGACACAAAAAAAACAGATTAAGTGTGTGGCTTGAAAACAGTGGAGTTGGCAACTACTGTTATGGTGATATCATCCCACTCATCTCCTCTATCCATGTAACCAGTGTCTCCTTAACCGATCATGCCAGTTGGGAGTACTGCGTCATTGAATGAACACGTACAACTGCAGTCTGCTGGGAAAATGTCAAATGAACATCAAGTTTCTAGTGAAATTTTAGAATTTAGCCACGAAAACATTCCAAAAATTAACCGAGGCTTATGAAAATGAATCTTAGTCGCTTGTACTTATGTTTTAATGGTTAAGACGTTTTCAAGGGGAAGGATGAATAAGGAAGATGATGAACATGCCAGCCACCCAAGGTCAGGGATCACAGACTAAAACATTGTCAAAATTTGTGATATGAGTGGGTGCATGCCCTCATCAGTGGTCAGACTGTTAATCAACGCTACTACATTGAAGTACTAAAAAGATTTCGTGAAAAAAATTAGGAAAAAAAAAAGACAGAATTAGAGAGTGATAGAATGTCTGTTGCACCAAGACAATGCACTCACTCACAATACCCTCTCTGCCAAGCAGTTTCTGACCAGTTAAAACACTACTGCAGCGTTTCTCAAACTGTGGAGCACACCCCCTTTGGGGGGCGTGATAACTCTACGAGGGGGTGCGAGCATATTAAAAAGTCGAAAATAAGAGATTATTTAAAAAATAAATTTTCTGAAAGTAAACAAACAAAATGCATTCTGACCTAATAGAAAAATAAAACAGACATTTACAATGATATTATACTCTTATAAATGTATCAGCACTGCACAATGCGATTTATGATTAATTTAACGATAATTAGTTAAGAACAAGTTTAATAATTACCAGTGACCCCAGTCTTGTCATATATAAAATTATACACAAAAATTAACACTTATCTTGATAATTTACACATATAATGATTCTATTAACTGCCGATTAAAAGTTGCGTGATTCACTCCCCAATGCCACTGTTTTCCACGTAGGCGTGCGTATGCGATGCATTGGTGAAAGGGGGAGGGATAAATAAGCAAATCATCTGAAATAAGTAAATCCTTCGAAAACACTCTGCCCAGGTCCTTTTAATGCATTCCAAAGTATTCGGAAGCCTTTCTTTTATTGATAGCAGTGAACAGAAAATATCGTACTTCGTAAAGACTTATATATATAAGCCAGGGGAAAATAACGCTTTGGCTGAGCGAGACGTTTATATACGTCGGTGCACTTCAGAGGTTTAAGTCATATCGTAGTTGTAGCATCGAAATATAGTATTATTGAATTCAATACATTGGTATTGTATGGAAGAGGGGGGGGGGGCGTTGAAAATTATAATTGAATATTGGGTCAGCAATATTGAAAGTTTGAGAAGCACTGCACTACTGTGATGGGGATTCCTTCTTATTCACCAGATTTAGTCCCATTATTCTTTTTTTCATTTCCTACAGTTAAATCTTGCTGAAAAGGAACCCATTTTACCTCAGTTGAAGAGATTCAGGCAAAAACGGAAAACATCCTAAAAGGAACTTCCATAAACCCCTTTCCAGAACTGTTACCTGCAATGCCAGCACTGAATGCAGAGGGGAACTACTTTGAAGGTGATATTGTCACGGAGAACTGATTCTGTAAGTGCAATGATTTATTGAACTAGTCTTGTTCTTTTGTGCCATACCTCGTATACTTATTCTAAAATACAAACTTCCAACAATAAAAAATTAATATTATTCTATCGAATTCTCAAAGTTTTAGAACCATCAAAGAACAAACAAACACACAATGTCGAATAATATTTTGGAACCATGCTAAAAAAACTCATAGATAACCTTAAACTATTAAAAAATACAGAATGTTAAAAAATGATCAGATAAAAAGGAGTTCCTATACTGAAGATTTATGTGCATTTTGGAATTCAATTATGGATACGATTATTTAAAATACATCGAGAAAAAATAATACCTTTCCAAATTGTGAAACTTGAATCTCAATTAATATAGCACAAAAGGTTTAAATATTTTTGTGTAAGTGCATTAATGTGTATTGAATTCTAAATCATAACAAAATATGTAAAAAAAATTAGATTGTCTTTATATTAAAAAAAAACTCTATTTCCTTGTTTAATAATATGTGGGAAAAGTTATAAGCATGGACAATATAATTTGCCCCACTTAATATTGATTCTGAATTGCGTGATATAGTTCTAACAAAATAAATGCGATGACTTCAAAACAAATTAAACTAAATGGAATCCATACTAAAACTTCAAAAATACGTAAATAACCAAATTCAAGTATTTTTACCGATCTTATAACTTTATTTATTTACTTCTCCAAATACCGAAAATTCTCCCAATAAGAAATTCTCATTATCAATCACTTTAAAAATAAACTTATAAAAATACAACGGAATACGAGTCTTTTAAATTCTGATAAATATGTTATTATCAAAGCCACGAATCCTTTTAAATTCAAAATTATTATTTCCACATAAACATAAGGAACACAAAAATAGATTCTCAAGAAATGGGCACATGAGAGGTAATTTTTAAACAACATCCAACAAATCGATTTTGCGTGCAGAATTCAAATTTAAATATTCCTTTTGTGTGTGTTCGCTAAGAACAATTTTCCTTCGCAGTTAAGATAAGCGAAGGTAACAAGAAGCTCTGAAAGTTATTCAAACAGCGAATTCCAAATTAAATTTCCATGGCCCCCCTTTTGTGCTTTTAGAGTTTAATTTCCTGTTTTGTGTAATCCACTCCTTTTATTCCGGGAATAATTCCCATTCTTATAACGATGATCACATAAATATTGCGAAATGCTTAGTGCCTCCCACTGGTGAGTGAAATCCTATAAAGAACAACCGTGTCACTCAGTAAATTAAATTATCGCACCATTGTGTGTGAATAACAGGTTAAAGCTTTTCGCTCACACATATTGTATGTAGCGCACTTTTGATTAAATGGATAGGACAAAAGCTTGGGGGTTTTAAACAAAATTGGACAAGCTTCCATAAAATGTGCGTGATTGAATTCAAAATGAAATACCCAAGTAAATAATGTATGTTTTGGAATATCCGCTGAGTAAAGCCTGTGTTCTTTATATATAAAGCATTGTTTAGTTTTTAATAAAGGAATTACTCTATTAAACGAAGGCTTTGAATAACTCAAAAATTATTATGACCTAACGTGGATTGTATTTAAAGTATTTAATTAATAGGCAACTTAAATTGAATATTTATGATGGATATTTACAAACTGAGGGAAAAGGATTTATACAAAAAAATTAACGCAGTTTTATTAAAATAAAAATTACATATAACTTATATTTCTATTGGATCAACACGTTTTAATTAAATTACGAAATCGATAAATTTAGAGCAAAATGTCACGAAAAATATTTGAAATGTATGTTTACATAATTTAAGCTAAAATTCACTTAATTAAAATGTTTTATTTAAATTAAGAAATATTTTAAAGCTTTAACAGAAAATGGTATTGAAGGAATGTAAATATGCTAATTAAACAGAATTGCAAGTTATTAATCTTTTAAGAAATGCAATTGTTACAATATAATGGCAATACTTAATCGTACTAAATTAAGCTTAAATGTAAATACATTTCATTGAATATGAGTATTTATTTCTATAGGAAATCATGAAAGTAATTATTTACGTTATTAAGTCTGAATTATAAATTTAAACTCTAAACACTCAGACTGCCAGAAGTACATGAGAACAAATGAAGATTATTCAATAGAGGGAAAAAAATGATAAAAAGTTTACAATAATGTCTTCTAAAAATATTTAACATAAAGTTTAATTCTTAGTTTTAAAGCTTCAAATATAATTGTAATAGGGAAAAAATATTCTTCTATAGATCATAAATAGACAAATTATGTGTTCTTGACTATGTTAAAGGAAAACATACCCAAATAAATATATTCATTATACTATTCTGATTCGAGTTTATCGAACAATATTTTTTTCAATTCCTGCTATTAGTTCACTCTCTGCCTATATTTATTAATTTATATATATATCTTGTTCAAATTTTCATTCGTGAATAAAATATTTGTTATTCATCCATTCGAGTTCAAATGCATATTTTTAAACTTGTAGTGGATGACACTTGATGTTAATACAGTTTTTTCAACTATTAATTCACTTATTAAATTTAATTTTTAATTTTAAATTTATTCTGCGTTATTTCTGATGAAGTTAGCTTTATCTGCACAGCAAATGGTTCCAGTAAGTTTTTCTAACAAAGTAGGAATTATGACGTAATTTTTTTATATATATTACTTGTTTCTGAACTGAGGTTGGTTTAATTAATTTAAATGTGTGAAATATTACATTGACAGTCAATGTTAAATCATTATTCAGAATTAAAATCTATAAGTATCTTCTTTATATTGAAACATGAATGAACCATTTTACACGTATTAAAATATGAACCTAGAGACTCCAGTTTATGTGATATATATTTCTAAAAGTTTGAGTGAGAGAATGATATTTTTTTCTTGCCTAATTATAATTGACCAGATAATTTTGAATACGCATTTTCAGTAAGCTTTTTTAGCTTGTAGCAGGGTTTCTCAAATTATTTATTTCTACAAAAGGTAATAGTGCAATGAAAAATTTGTTTTGCCTGCTACAAATAAAATAAAAACTCAAACATAATTTGAATTGATATTTTTATAGATAAATAAAAAGATGACAAAATATTTATAAGACACGAATCATGCTTGTACACTTTGTAAAAAGAAGATGAACACTGGAATTATGTATAAATTTGTAGTAATTGTGAATTCTATAGTGTTTATTCTGTTATTACTTCTTGTTGTAATCCTTATGATGAATATGAAAAATTAAAATCTAACACTTTAATCTTAAAAAAATATGTTATATATTCCTTTCTAGGTTGTAAAAAAAGTAGGTTACTTGTGAATATCCAGTGTAGTTCTCACCAAATAAGGGGTATGAGATAAAAAGATGTAATTAAATTATTTTGAGTTGTAATATGTTTAAAAATCATATTTTTAAATATTATAACTCTCTTTCTTTTAGAATATTTAGAAGTTTTTTTTTATTTATTTCCAATGGCCAGGGTGTGACATCTCACGCGTCCTTTCTCTACCATAACCTCTGTGTTCTTTGACGGCCACGATTAATGGCAAATCTTTTCTAACCCAAATCCAAGAAGCGAAACGAAGCATAGATGCAAATATGATAACCTTTAAAAGGAGAGAAGTTTTAGTGAGCGAGATGGCAATTTAGAGAAAGTTCAATTCAGAGAAGATAGAAGTGTTGATTGACGACTTATCTAGAATCCCGTAAAGCTCGCCATTTTTACTAAGGTACATACCATTGTACGACCATTTGGAGAAATATTTGAAGTAAATTGGACGTTGAGTATTCAACCAAAGTAGGAAGATTATATTCTGAACGCGAATATATTATTGAGATTAAGAGTAGGCGGATATAATATAATTATATTGATAAGTGATCTAATTGCGCGATCTGTGTTAATTAAGACTACGTGTTCTGGTTTATTCTCACTTAATATAAGTTTGTTCGATATCTAAGTAATCTAAGTTAAATTCTTAATAAAAGTCATATTATGAATTCTAAAATGTCTCATCATTTCGAGAGAATCCTACACCTCTAACTTCCGCTGAAAGCCCACGATATGGTCATCGAAGGTCGACTCTGTCGCAAGGGTTACAAAAGACCCCTACACCACAAAGGGGTAGAAATAAAAACAGACAAAACAAGCAAAGTACAAAATAACAACAGGGGTGAGAAAGGTCTATGAACCCAATAAGCCCCTAGCTTGGCAATAAAGATCGCACAAAGAGGAGACCTTTAGTGCTGAGCAGCAGTGGATGTGGTCAGCATCCATGTCCTCCCAAATATCAAAGAGCGCGCCGAAAGGGGCCTGTGTAACATGAACTGGATGAAGCTGGTAGCCAGACGAAACTCGGCAACGAAACTTTACGTCTTGGCCACATGGGAAGATATACAAGATTATTCCATCAGATCTTATTGGAATTTCTCTCTGCGTATTGAATTGAAGTGAGATCATTCATCTTTTTATTAATATATTTGGCACTGGTAAAAGGGACAGCTTTTACCTGTGCCGCAGTATGTATAATGCATAGTGACAGCTTAGAAGTATACCCTTGAATTAACTTTCAAAAAGGAGTAAGATTTGGCCTATAAAAATGACATAGCTTTTTACTTAAAAGTAGTCGCAATGCAGTTTCTATATTTTTACGAAATCCATTTAGCCACTGATACAACATGAAGTCAGAGGTAAAAAAAAAATCCTTGACCTCTCCTAACATTTTTTCTAGAGTTTAGAAAATTGGTACAGCCATTTCAGAGGTCAAATTACAACCAGGACTAACATATGTCTCTGGACATACTGTCAACAATAGCATAAGAAATTCCAAATCTTTCCAGTTCAAAAAGAGAAAGCATCATTCGAAATGGTCAGAAACACACATAATCAGGAGATTGAATTGAGCTACAGAAATTTCATGCAATTCTAAATGGAAATCTGTAATTTTTTTCAGTGAAGAAAAAATTTAATTTCGGTATTCGTGATGACTGTACTGGCATACTCTTAAGAATGACGAACAAATTTATTCACCTCGGCAAATAGGACGGGGGGGGGAGGAATTGATGGTCTGGATGGTCATCGGCTCTATATACTCAATTTTATTCTAAAATGGTAAGCAGAATCATGAAGACAACATACAATTATTGGAATCTGTTCTTTTTCTTTATGTATCGGGCTAAGGTAGTAATGCAATCTGGTGGGCAAAAAAGTTTTCGACATTGTGTGTTATGTGTGGCCGAACATTGTTCTGTGGGAATATGGCCGCAGGCAAGCTCTGAAAGAAATGGAGGATAAGAGGCTCCAAAACCCAAGGGAATTTTCTCTGGCTGGTTACTATACCAGCAATGCGTACCGCGGGTGAAGGAATTCGAAAATAAATTTCACTATAAATCTTAGACATAATATCGAGTGTAGAACTAATCGCGCGATACATAATGCAACATTTCGCAAACTTTTTCCATGGAATCTACTGACTTATCCATCACTTGTATTTTTCTTTTTATGATTACTCGTGAAAAACAACTACACAAAAAACAAATCTAATACTTTTAAAATGATCTTCTGTTCTCCTTTTATATAGAGCTTGTTGGTATCAGTTCAGTTGGTTCAGTAGGTTGGTGTCACTACATGTGTGCCCATGAATGTGTGAGTGAATATTAACGTTGAACTATTAGGCTATTTGAGTGCTTTTGGAGATGGACATCGTAATTTTGAACCATGATCAAGTAACAAGGACGACACCTGAGCTGGCACCCCTGTCTCTTAACTCCCATACCCCACAAACGGGGGGATGTTTGAGCTTCGACATATTTAACGTGCATCAGGCTCCTCTGCACAGCGGGTCTTAAGCTGTACTAGGCTCCAACTCATCATACCACTGGGCTACCACGGCCACCTGTATGCACATGAATTGAATTGATAGCCATTTAAGTGGAAAAATGCATGATTAAAAATTTTCAATAGAATTGATTGCTTTTTTGTGTGTGTGTGACGAGTAATTTATAAAATAAAGTTTCAAGAAAACCTATTTAGAGAGGAATGCATATGATCCGATCATATTTATATATAAATTAAGCGTTTATCTCTTTAATTAATGAGTAAAGTCAATTAAATCAATAGTTCTTTGATCTTACTGAAATCGCAAACATAAGTAATATTTTTCTCAAATTAAATGCGATTGAATTAAGTATTATTTATTTGTTGAAATTTAAGTTATAACTTTTGTATGAATGATTTCCATCAAAATTAACACCCGAAGCAATAAACATGAGTTAATCTTTCACATTCGAAACATATATATTGGATTACAGTACTTACTCGATCGAATTAGAAAGTCTCATAACTTTAAAGATTATAAGGGTTTGTTTTATTTTAATTTAGCATTCTTCTCTCTCATAAATCTTGATTAATATTCAGAATGTCTGTGCACCTTTATCTAGCTATTCATAAATTGCATAAATTTCCATTTGCCGATTTTTTAAAAATTTTTTATAGTCATTGTTTATTGCCATCTTAGAGTATATAGCTATGTATTCTATTATTATTATTATTTTTAAAAAAACCTAAAAGATATGCTTCCAAATTTTTACTTTTTTATAAACATTCCTTTTTACATAAACAAACTTTAAAAAAAAACCTTCACTAAAATTTCAAAGTTTTTTCTATTTAATTAAATGCTTTGATTAAAATGTTTGCTTCAGAATTTAGTAACAATAAATTTTACTCTACTGAATCTATTAATAAAATAAATTTTTACTACTTAGTCTGCTTAAGCCAATATGATTTTTTCTGCTGCAAGTTTATTTTTAACCGGAATTAAACACTTATTTTTTCTGTTTCAGCATTATAATGATTTTCCCCCAGATTCTGATAAAGAATAATGACTTTTCCTGCTATTCTTTGAATATATCAGATTTATTTTGATATATCTTTTTTAAACTTTAAAGATTCTTTAATTGTCACTGATCTCTTGTTAGTTTAATTTTTTTAAATTTCTTTTGTCATATATTGATAGTATTGCCTACTAGAAGTTTGATTGCGAATGTATTTGTGATTGTTTGCTGTGTAGCGTTGCAATCTTATTTTTACAGTATTGCACAGTTCTACACTAGAAATAAATAAAGCTTTCCTGCTCTAAAAAGATCATATATTCATGCAATTAAATTTATATATATGTAGACAATATTTATTTGTCTTTTAAATTGATTATTATTAAGAATAAGAATTTAGAAAAATAAATGTAGTAGTAAATATGCATCTTTTTCTTGTACCAAAAGCGCATAGAATGTTACATATATATTTTTTAAAAAATAAAAAAATATTTTGAAATTGTATTATAGTTCATATATCCAAGACTAGAGGAAACATTTATCAAAACAATAGCTATTACATTTTTCATAATATTTACAATTTATTAAACAAACATTTACGCAATAAATATTTAAGTGAATATTTCAATTATGTCATTCTGTTTTGTCGAAACAATAACATGAAGTCTATAGACAATTACATATTTCATTTATCTAAATATCTATTATGAAAATGTGTGCATTTATTAGTCAAACAGCTATGGTATTTTTGCAAATTAAACATTGTTCACATATCCTCCATTTTTCAAAACAACAAACATAAGCCTGTTTGCTCATACAATCATTTCTCTTTCAAACCTAACTTTTACCTAATGGGATACATACTTAATCGAAAACCCTATCTAAAAGAAAAATTACTGTGTCAACAACCCTCTATTAGATGCATAATAACCAATTTAATTTCATTAATTCTGAAATATGCAAACTAATATTATTAGCAAAGCAAACTTTACCGGCTCAACAAAGGGAACGAGTACAGAAAAAGCAATATTTCAAACAAACTATATTTGAATCGAATTAGTTGAACTGCGTGTTTACTCCAAAGCATGAAGCATTCAGAATTTAATTTACTGAGTCATCAAAGAAAGGAAAACAACAATACAGGCTCAAAATTCCCAAAAGGAGTTGGCGCATGATTGGAAGATATCGTATTCTGGGAAGACATTATCGTAACACAATTTAATGAAGTATGGATAAAACCACGCAAATTATCCTTTTAACGAAAATTCATATTTGTTCCTCGTTTGCAATCAGGGATGAAAATAAATTAATTTTTAGAAAATTAGAGTCATATTTTATCAGACGTCAACAGTGATTAATGGTAGCTGCTATTCATAACCTTTTAAATCTTATAAATGTGTTGACCTTCTTGGAGGAAAATATTTTGATCATGATGATAATGGATGATTTTGTTTTCACCCTCATGCTCTTTGTGGAGAGCCAAGTCTAATATTTATTTTAATAAACTTAGAGGAAATTAAAATAACGATGAGCACTTAATGTTTTTTCATTGAAAATCGTAATTGAAAGTGGTATTATTGACGAAGAACTGAGTAGTTAAAAGCTATTTTACCCTCTTAAATTGATTAAATAAACATATTTTGGGGAAAAGAGTGTTTTTGCCCTTTAAATTAAGTTGTGATGTTAGGTATGGTCATATTTGAGTGTTTATGTTAAATTTACACGCTCGCTGATTTTATCATTGCCAAAGTCATTTTTGAAATAAATGCTTTTTTTAAACTTTCATTTTATTTTGAAGTTTAATCTTCGGTAGTGAAATTTTATGAAAAATTTTACTTAATGATTCGAAAACTGTAGAAAATAGCTTAAATATATTGAACCAACTTTATATATATATGGTTAAATAAACCTTTTTCAAGTAGGAAGAATATTTTCCCTTAAATGGATGTATTCTATTTTTCTTTCTTGAACCATGGAAACATTAATTTTTTTCCACTGGATATGAAAAAAAAAAAAAAAAAAAAATCAAACCCTTGAAATAATGAACTGATATAAAAAAAATTATTTTTAATCTATAAAATTATAGCTATAATATAATTTAGCTGATGGCTATAATCATAATTTTGTTGATAAAGCCACCTGTATGACGGTGCAGCAGCACACACACAAACACAGAGATCGAGGCACAAGAAATGCACCTTCACAAAGGGCTAGATGTACGTCTGTCGTTAGCCGTAGCTTTGAGAAACATACAGGAAACAGTACTATTTGCCTCGGTCCCTCACCAATTGTGGTGAAGAACACCCTGGAGGTGGTCAGGGGCCTCTCATCTCTTTTCCCCTTCCACCGACCTTGCGGCTTGATGACTATTTAGAGTACCCTCATGCCTCATTGACACTCATAATTTTAAATAAATGCAGTTCTATTGTAGTTCTAATTCTAAATTGATGTTTGAGGAAATAAACGTTTAAACAGCTTATAAGATACAGACAATAAATTAGAATTTAAAAAAAATTATCATTACTAGGAGAAAAAACAGAGATTCTTATAAGTGATTAGGACAAAATCTATATAGCAAAAATGTATAATTTTATATGCTGCTAGTAACAATTCAATGCAATAAATGTCCAGAGGCGATGAACAAAAAATCCAACGAAATGCTTTGTTTTTATTTATCCCACTTGAGCTCCATTCCACTCCAACTTTGATTGAAAACGCTACGGATTAGCGAATGAGTGAATGTTAAAGTCACCTTGTTCAGCTACACGAGGGCTTATGACGACGGACCTCGTCATTTGGAACAATGATCAAGTGACGAAGACGACACCTAAGCTGGCTACGACCCTCTCCTAACTTCCACACCGCACCACCGGGAGCTCCTCTACACAGCGGGTCTTCAACGGCACTAGACCCGAACGCATGACATGACCTCCACGAGTCCGTAACCTTGACCACTTGGCTACCGTGGTCAAGAAAACGCTACGGGTGGTCCGGGGTCTTCCACCCCCTATTCAGAGTGTCCCCATGAAGGACAGGTACTATATATTTACAAGCAACCATACCTTTTCCGGGGATCGAACTTGGACCTTTCGGCACAGCAGTCAGAGTCATTAATCACTACATCATATTTCCAATGAAATATATACTGAACTGAACTCAGTAGCTCAACAGCCTATGAGGGGAGCGCTGGAGTGTGTGTGCAGATGTTTCGGTCAAGTGGCCAGATTCATGCGCGAAACCCACAATGTTTATTTCGATCAAACTTGGTATTCATTTATCGACCCACTGAAGGGATGAAAGGCTTAGTCGACCTTGCCCAGCCCGGGATTTGAACCCCGGATATGCGGTGTAGAAGCGCGATTCACTACCACTCGGCCACTGGGCTTCAATGAAATATATACGGAGTTAAATATTACACTTAATACAGCACATATACAGCATGTAATAATTCCTAGTTCATAAATTGGTCAGAGAAAAAATGAAATAAAAAAATTGATTCAAAAACAAAAATGTATACTATTCTTTAGTTATAGAAACCATTCAAATTTCCTTAAGAGGAGAAACTAACAGTTTTCGAACTCCTGACATACTATTCTTTAGGTAAACAATAGCTCATACTTCTTGATGTATCTAATATCTATCTAGGTATTCATTTTTAGAAAATGTAGAAAGGAAAACGCACACACTTTTTTCTTTATCCACTACAAGTTTATGGTAAAAATACGCCTTTCTGCGGAACATTGTATCAATAGTCTTTGACACTTCCTTTTAATAAAACACTGTGCATTACCTAAAATTACGGAATAATTGTGCGCGTTACCATATATTTCTTAAAATAATTCGGATAAAAATAAGTTAGATGAATTGCCGACAAAAATCGCAATGCAGTTGCTACGTAACATTCTTACCCACTATTGAAAAGCTTAGATAGCGCAAACAGGGACAACCAGTTTTTTCGGTTCATGTAATTTGGAAACGATCCAAAAGGTTTTTTTTTTAAATATCATGGAATTTTCTTTGAGAAAAATGGTTGCGGACTTTTTAATGTAATTATTTTTCTCTGCAAAACAAGGCATTAAAAAAGGAAATTTAAATGTAAAAAGAAGAGATACTTAGTAACTCATGTGTATCTTACCTAATTAGATTTAAACCAATCAAATGTGGTTTTTAGAAGAGAATGTATTAAATATCTATTGAATGTGCCATGTTGACATTAAAAACTAATTTTCTGATATTAATTTCAATAATTGTATTTCAACTGTTGAACTATTCTTTTTCACAATAGAAATGTTCTTTGAAGAACCATATAAAACACTTGGGGAAAAAGATATAGTCTGCACTGTAAAATGGAGTACAGATACGTTCCACTTTTTCCCCAAACAATGTAAGATAAAACAAATAACATTTTTTTTCCAAATCGAAAGCCTGTGTTAAAATAATGATGAAAAACATATGCTTTACATATGCATATTTATATTTTGCATTTATATATTTATCATTGAAATCAATTTATAAAACTTTCAATTACAGTAAAAGCCAGCGTTTAACGCACACATTTAACACACAAAAAAAGATCGAAATTTAAGGGGGTACCTTATACGTTGGGTATAAAAATGAGATCTTTAAAAATAAAAATAAAAAAAAAGAGGAGCATAGAAAAAAATTATTCTCTCTCTCTATATATATCGAAATACGGTTTCTTTGAAATAAATAACATTTCTTATGAACTTAAAGGGTAATAGTTCTAGAAGAACACTATTTCACCATGCTCTTATTAATTTGCTTTCTTGTATGTCTGCCCGGGTAGAATTTTGTAATTGGTTTTAAGCTAACTTCCCGATGAGCTACAGACTTAAAATTTGGACCATAGCTCAGAAGTAGATGACAATGCATGAAAATGGTAAAAACGTTTTATTATAAAATTGCTTGTTTCACTAACGTGTGGAATAATACCTCGAATAAATGACTTCAAAATATAAGAGCATTTTACATGAATATTTCAGGTTTCTTCGTAAAAAAAAAGGTGCGCGTCATGTGGCGAATATACCTACAAAGTAAAAATTGCAACTTGAAAGTGCGGGTGCGCATTATACTCTGGATTTTACGGTAATTACTAAAATAAAAGTAGAAATGCTTGTTCAGAAAGAATAAAGATTTAAATTAAAAATATTGGCAATAATATTTATTAATTATCCCTCTTCATTGAAAATAAGACTACATTTGCAACGAGATAAAAAGAAACAGCTACCTTCTATAAAAAGATCTACTGTATGTGCATTATTTGAATACAATAGAAATTTTTCTCCAGTAATAACGTTTTGAAAGGATGAACTGCTTACCTAAATTTTTCGCAGTATTGTCTTTTTTATCGGAAATTCGTAGTTTTCTTATGATTATAATACACGTCATTGCCAGTTTAAGCTCATTTCGGGCCTTGGGCGTAAAAGATCTGCGGGCCCCCTGGCACTGTCGGGTCCAAGAAGGGGCTCTTGGATCCGGTTAAGTCTAGCTTGTCAGGGTCTTGCCGGGCGCCAGGCCCTTGGCTGCTCGCCCCAAGTTCTCAATGGATAAACCTGCACTGATACACGGAATATACTAGCAATTATATAAGTTCCTTATATACTTGTTAGTACTCTTGTAAACAAATCTTCAGATAGGTTTGAAAATTTAGAATGCGTCCTACGTGTGGATTAATGTTAAAAAGAGGATTTTCCAAATTTTTATCAAGTTTAAGGCCCTCAAAAATTAAACTAAAAGGAAAATAAATATTTAACAAAGAATTTAATTTCTCATCTCTTCTATAAAATTATTAAAACATAACTAATCACACTTAAATTACATTCTATTCGATTAATTTCATCATATTCATTTATAGTAAATAAATAAATAATGAGAAGTCAGATGAAGCACCATAAGAATTTAATATCAAAAAAATTTTGATACGTTTTGTTCCCCAGTAGTTGGTACATATTTGAACCGAGGTAATTAAAATGCCTAATTTATTGTATTTATTAATTACACCTTCTCATTTTTCACAAAAATACTGACAAGAAATTAATATCTGCTGGCATAACATACCGAATCATAAAAACACAATTAAGTATCATAACATTATGCTTGAAGTTTTTTTTTACGCATGTTCAACGCTCAAATTTAATTAACGTCAATCCTATGTTGGTGTTTTTTTTTCTCATCGAATTGTTTTCTTTAATAAAAACAGGGCGATTCATTTTTATTCTATCGACCTTTACTAAGTGTTCAACCACACCACTCTAATTTCTTTTTTTAAATAAATCTACTTCACTTTAAAGCAATTATGATTACCTTTAAGTGAAGTATTATGCTTCTACCATATTTAAGCCAGCATTAATTACAGTTGGCATAGAAGAACTTTTTTTTCCCTTCGTACGAACATACTTTAAGTTTTTACGAAAGCTTCCAACTGTGTTTTATAAATATCGCTTAAAACAAAAGAATGACTTGAACGTTAATTACATTTTTTTATCTCCTCAACTCAAGTAATATATGCAGAGAAAAATAAGCTTGCGGAAAAAGACTTCAGAATTTAAAATCCGCTGACTTTTTTTTTTTATATATATTTTGGGGTTTTTTTTACCACTCTTTTTCCGTCTTAAAGAATGCAATTTTTTCTTCATGGAAGACAAGGCATATAAGTATTTAATAACAAGCCTTCGTGTTTTAAGGTTGTCACGGTGCTAAGAAATGAAGTTATGCTGCCCTGCCCTTCGCTGGAATGAAAAAAAAAGAAGAGTCTTAGTGACATTTTTTTTTTACCTCGAACCCTAGCTTTTTTTTTCTTTGTCCACAAGTATGCAAAAACAAACCGAGGCGGAAGACGGAAAAAATTTTTATAATATGAGTCGACTTAATATCAAAAAGAAAACAATATTTCAACATTGAATATGAAGACAACAGGAAAGAAAAATAGCAAAGAATGCATCAAAAATGCAACCTTTGGGCCTGAATTTAGAAGAGGACAGTTGCTACAATGAATGGTACACGAACTCTGTACTGAATTCTCTCCAGAATTTTATGTCGGGGATGGAAAAGACCAACTTGCAAAAATCTCATCTCGTTCTTTTTCTGGTTTCCTATTTTTTTCTAAGCATAAAAGTAGATGGAGGAAGACGCATATTCCGGATTCCCATGCGAGGTTAAGGAATGTTGAAATAACATAGGATTCGAAAAAAGTCTTAGCTTGTTGAGTTTAAAAAAGAAGCTTTTAATAAATCACGACATATGTTTTAAAATGGCTTCATAAAGTAAAAACAATTTGACATGATTTAAAAAAAAGGCATTTAAAACAATTTAGCAAAATAATAATAATAATAATAAAGTATTTTTTTAGTTGAAATTTTTAAACGAATGTACAGTAAAACTTGTTTCTGTGCGGCAGATAGGGGCCGCATAAAAAGAAACCACCCCCAAAAATATGCGAAAATATTTCATAACTACCTACATATAACTAACAACTTTGTCGACATACAACAGAAAAAATTTTTTTACGGTGGAGAGGGACCGCATAAAAAATTCGCACTTAAGAAATATGTCAATTATTTACACGAAATTTATGAGAAAGTACTTCCAAGGAAAATAAATAATTAATTTCTACATGGAAACATTTTAAAAACATGTATTTCCTCATTGTATACACGTAGAAAATTTCAAAATGCTCATTCGTAATTTACTGCTACTCATCGTAATCCAAAGTGGTCATCTTCTTGTGATGAATTAGTTCAAAATCACTTTCGTTACTTGAAGATACTACTTCAATTGATTTATTTTTTGTTACCATAAAGTAAGTGATAAGTTTTTGTGACGATGGTCGGTTGGTCAGTTGCTTGTGAACGTCATTATAACCAGATATGTATGATCGAAGCTCTTTTTTTTAATTTCAAACTCCTTTCGGAATTGGTATCTATTCGAAGAAAATGTTTTTCCGATTTGTTGGAAAGCTGGATCCCTGCATATATTCCACCCGCTTTCAAAGAATCCGGTTATTCTTGTCCGTCTTCATAATCTATCAAATTATTGATAATGTCACTGTCACTGAAAGTTTTGTCTTTTATCAAGAGCGTGCTGCTAATGCGTTGATAGAAAGCAATTGAACGTGCATTGTCGAGAGACCATTTATTGACAATGAACAGAGCGTCTTGAAGTGTATGTATGTGCAGTGATAGAAAATGTTACAGAGGCACGAAAGCCGTGGAAATTTATATAACGCATAAAAAAAAAGATCGCACAAAAACAGGTTATACGTATGTTG
>BMAV01001768.1:132122-142717 GCA_019973955.1 Trichonephila inaurata madagascariensis
GCTACGTAAGAACTATCTTTATCTAGTGTTACGTAAGAACTACTTTTATTTAGTACAGCATAAGAGCTATTTGTACCTAATGCTTCTGAAGAGTTATATTTACCTAGAGTACTACTCGCGTGCGCATATTTGAGTGTGTGTGTTTGTGTGTGTATGTGTGCGTTTGTGTATATGTGTGCGTTTGTGTATATGTGTGCGTTTGTGTATTTGTGTGCGTTTGTGTATTTGTGTGTGCGTGCGTATAAGAACTATTTTTACTAAGCTGAAACTTCCTAATATTAATGTAACTTGCCTGCTATTTTTACCTAGTGATACCAATTTAAATTTATGTTACCTCTGCTTATATTGTAAGATCTATATCTAAAGTTTCACCTAGGGTACAAAACATATTTTTATTTAGTGTACGTAATAGATCTTCAAACATTGCATAAAAGTTATCTTTATCTAGCATGAACATTCCGATATTAATATAAATCTGCATGGTTATAACATGCCTTCTCTAGTTGGGCTGGCTGCGTTAATTAAATGGATACCACAATGCTATTTGCACCTGGTTTATTAACATTAATGTTTAAAAATAAAGCCAATGCTTCATGAAAAACATATTAGTGCACGTTTCATTTACAATCTGAAACACAAATAGATAATGTTCATACTGGCTGCTCTCATTAATTTAAAGTCCTTAGACAGTTCCAGCGATGTTCGTAATCAAAAGAGGACGGCTCTCGTAATTGTCTGGAATTTCTCTGCCTTTTTACTTTGATTCTTCAGTGTGAGATAGATGTGGTCACACCTCGCCAAAAATTAAGCGAAATAATATCCTTTGTCGATCTCTGAGTGTCCTGATTATAAACGGAAACGACATATGCAGAAACAACAGATTTAGAAGGCGTCTGAACTGTCTGGACTTCAGACTTCTGCTAGATCAAGCACTAATTTTAACCTTAAAAATTATCTGAAGGGGGTCACCTGTCCCTCCCCCCTTCTACAAGCCAGCTGCATGTTAGCCAGTACTTCAAATGGTAACAGATGGGCATCGCGTGGGGAAAGTTCGAAGAGGATTATATTTGCTTAATACTGCCACCTTTACGATCAAAAAACACATCCAAACATTTATTTTATAATTCCTGTAATTATATTATAGATACTATTTTTACCTAGAAGTAAAGAAAATGACCCAAAAAATGAAATACTTCTGTAGTCAGGAAGAAATGGTTTGTTTTGTTTTGTTTTTTTTTTTGTTTTTTTTTGTCTACAAATATTATTCTTTATTCCTTAAGATGTTTTTTTAGCATTAGATGGGAAAAAAATAAGACTTTTCTTAATCTCAAGAATTTTGATAGATCAAATATTGATTCTGGAGGTTAAGATAGATTTTTTCCCATCTAGCGTTATAGAACATCGTTAAACTTGGAACATTTTAAGGTAAAAAAAAAACTATCCTTTTACATTGAAATAAAATGGCATAACTCTAACATAACGGCACTTTTCATCTTTTTACAGAGCTGAGTCTGCATTTTGAATAGTTTCTTCATGTACCCCTTCTTCCTAATATAAGAGAGTATACGTTTGCATAGTTATAACTTCAAAAGGCTACTTTAGCCTGGGATTAAACACACACATAGGATTCCTTCAAAACTTGGAAAGTTTTTACATGGAAAAAAATTAATCCTACAATTATTAAAAATCTATGTGTTTAATATGTGTATAACTTCTTTTACTGCTGTAACTAGTTATACTTTTTTATGCTTATAACTATTTGTATATATTATTATGGATTATATATATATTTATATAATTCAAAACATTCTAATCATAATATTTAACCTAATTGCATAAAATCTCAGTTTTTCACGACTTTTAACATTTCAATTGTTATTTTAAAGTGTATGGGAGTTATTATATCAAAGAAAAAAAATGCCTAAATTTAACAAAAAAATAGACATTGTGAAGTGTGCTATTTAATGTGACATATTAAAAATATTATTTCAATTTTTCTTTTCTTTAAGATTCCAGTTGTTGCTTTTTTAAACTAGTTGAAAGAAAGCTTAACACTTAATTATAAATCATTAGTTACATACATTTTAACTCTTAATAGTGCGTTGTAATCTTTATTTTTTTTTCTTTGCGTGCATTTTAATATTAAACATGTTATCAAATGTTTGCACTTTTGCTTGGTCATGTTATTTTTTGGATTTTAAAACATGTTTTGAGTTTTAATTTTGATTATCGAGAGTACGAAATGCTCCCCGGATACTAACATTATTTAGAATTTTCGAATACAAATGCAATATTAGAACATTTGTCGTCAATGAATATTTTTTCTACAACAGTAGCAATATTAAGTATTCCCCAGACGGACATCCAGACATAGACTCATTCGATTTTATTCTAAATTTTAGACTCAGTATCGTTTGGAATTTACAGGAATATATTAGTAAAATACATGCAAAATACATAATGTTATTTTCAAATTATTACAAACATCCACTGTCTAAAATAACAGCTCCCCTGAGTGTTATTCTACATATTATAAATAGTCTTGGTTACATGATGAAAAATTATACAGTAAAAAAGAAAAATCAATGAATTATATGTAACACATTATATTAGCTGATGTATAAAAATATATAATACAGAATAGACATTAAAATTTTAAAATTAGTAAATCAATATTATTTTAAGTAATTTAAAAATATGTATTAAAAACTTAAATTGATTTAAATTAATTTGAATCAATAAAACTATATTTAAGTTATTTCGTAACAGTTTTGTACAAAGTTTTTCACATACAAATGCAATTAACACGAAATAAATTCCCCTTTTAAATTTATAGAAAGAATGTAATTAACTATAATCTGCATTTCGTAAATTTTAATGAAAAATTTCAGTATTACTACTTAGTAGCAGCGTTGCATCAACGATTTAATCCATGTAATTTTACTTATTTTTATGATTGAGCAGAGTTTTAATTTCTGTATACATAACAAACACTACATTTAAATCTTAACATAAGTTCAAATTAGAAAAATTACTGTAATATCGACGCAATCAAGCGAACTTTAATTTTTTAATTTATCAATGTAAACTTAAAAATTACTTTAATTGCCACATTAATTACTCAACGTAGTATATTCAAACATATCACCGACAACTAAAAATAGCTTAAGCTGTTCTACCGACAATGACAACTTTGGTAAAATTTAAGAGGGGAAAAAAATGAAAAGAAAATGCCGAATTATGATTGCTTAATACTTTCCCGTTGCTAATTACTTTTGTTTATCGCAATTAACAACTTCATCTTAATTAACATACATTTTAATTATTTGACGCCGCCATGAAGCCGTCAGAATAAATAGAAACGATTATCATCTTCTTCTTTGTCGTAATCTCAGAGAGAGACGGGAAAAAAAACAACAATTGGTGCTTTTCATTAAGAACTTGCGTCTAATTCTTTACGCGCTAGAGCTGTCGCAGAATTAATTGGGAAGATTTGCACTTATAAATAGCGTCTAACGTAGTGGTCTTGCTTTTTGATTTCTTTCTTTCTTAATTTCTTCGTACTCTAACCAGGAGAAGAAAACTCCAGAACGTCGTTTAATTAGAACGCATTCTAGATCTCAAGAAAACCTTTCGTAGCTATTTCGCTCTCCTTTTTTTTCCATTACTCCTCCTCCTAAAAATTTATATGTTAACGTAATTTAAAGAAAAGCACTCTTGAAGGAAAATGAGTCCTTCCTCCTAAACTGGAGAAAATGACGAAAAATAAAGATATGAATTTATTGATGACTGGCTTTCAGAGTGAGGGGAAAATTATCCGGAAAAGATCTAATTTACCTTCGGAAATGAAGATAAATATTTTCCTTGGAAAAATTGATTGGAAGAAATGCATGTAGCTGTTAATTTCTATTTACAGTCAGTTTAAAAACGTAAATTGAGAAGGTATGTTTTCCAATATAGATTAATGCGTTACTTTATAATTTCGAGCAATGAAAAAGACGCAATTTAAGATTTAAACAAGAGTATTTCTTTATTCATCTGAATAGATTCTATTGTAGTAGATTACATACAAGTATTTTGTCCAGTTATTTTGCTCAAAGCAAATAAACCTATACTAATAATTATTTAATCGCATTTGAATACCAGATACTAGTATTTGATTCAAGTATTATGTAATGTGTATATTTAATTTATTCGAAAAAATTTGGCCTAACTTTTAAATTTTTAAAATAGGAACGTAATGCTTGAAATTTATGAAATAATTTACAAAACAAATAAATTAAATTTATACTAATAGAAAGATGATTATCTTATGATATATTTTAAAAATTAATATATGATGCAAAGCATCCTACTGGAATTTTTAATTTTGAGATTAACAGAAAATTAAAATATTCATATGCTTTAACATATTTTATAATAATTTATTTGCAACAACGATTTTCACTCTATTATCTTCATTCAAATTTAATTGCTTCGCTACCTGATTTTTCCTTTACTTTTGCATTATGTGTATCAAATGCAAGATATATTTGCTAAATGTTGCTGTTAAATATTTACAATCATTGTGTAAATACTTCCCAATATTTGTTGACTCCAAAGAATTCTAAGCTCCAACTAAAATACTTGTATTTGCGCTTTAGATTAATTGCGTTGTCGTGTTGCATTGCTTTGTAGAATCAATTTTGCAGTCCTTTTTAAATTTATTTATATTTCTAGCAACAACACATTTCAGATATTTTTGTTAATATTTCAAGAGGTAATTGGGATAATTTAAGTATTTTAAATACAAATTAGTATTACAGAGATAAAATCGGTCTGTTAACCTGTCTGTAAAAAGAGAAACTCTTTTATTATAGATGTTTATTACCATTAAAGTAATGTGCCATATTCTTCATCATAGATGAGCCAAAGGCGACAAGTAAATGATGCTTGAACCTAAGTAGTAGAACTATGCATTATATTTTGCTTACTTTTCTCGCAAAACTTTTTCATTTATTACATTTTTCTAACATTAGATAAACTTTACAAGGCAGTTCTTCTCAAACATTCAGTATTTGAGACCCAGTTTCTGATCTTAATTTTCCTCTCAGCCCTCCCCCCCATACAATAACAATGTATTGAACGCAATAATATAATATACTTTGACGTTAAAACTACAATACGACCTTAATTATTAGATGCGCTAATTATCAATTAAGTATTATATTTTGTATATGCTACTTTAAGTAATAGATATTTTAAGAAAATTACTTTTAAGTAATAGGACAAGTGATGCGTTATATAGTAGTAAATAAGGTAAGTATTATGTTGTTAGTATTGATAACTTAATTATAAAATAAACTGTGCACTATTCTGATAATCTTATAAATATTATGTACGAGTACTATATATCAGCCAAAATGTGTATTTTTTTTTAATGTCAGAATGTATATTTTATTTTACTTCCTTTAAATTAATAATTTTTAAAATAATCTTTTATTTACAATAAGCTCGCGCTCCCCTAGGAGGGCGTGTCCTACAGTTTGAAAAATGCTGTTCTAAGGTGATTTCTCAATAAATATAGCTATATTAAAGAAATTAAGCAAAGAACAGTATTATGTAGAAATTCAATAAATCTTTACCTTAAATATATAATTTAATTTTTTACTTATGTTATTTATATTTATCCACTAAAACAATATTGACATTTCATTACTGGATATTACATAGTTCTTTAACAGGTAGTGTTTAGAGGTATATATAAGATATTTAACAAGATATATATATATTTATTAATAAATAATTCACTCTAAATATTTAATTTTGAGTGAATGTAGATATTTTGTATAAATAACTTATTCTAAAAAGGCTTACATTCAGCAACTTATATTTGTAATTAATACAGCATAGAAAATATTAACGTTTATGAAAGTGATAAAATGAAATTCAAAATATCTACGCATTTAAATCTAACAGAAGATTAATTAAACTCGATGGCAACCCATTAGTTGAAGGAAGTATATCGCTCTAATGGACTTTTTACACATGGGCTTTTTATTGTACTTAAGCACTTACACAATGGAACTTACATTTCCTATTTTCTTCTGTTATTAATTAGATTTAATTTTTCAAACCTGGTTTTTTGAAATACAAATTTAAATTGATAAAATTGATTTATTGTCCCCCCCCCCTAAAAAAAATTGAGGATTCATGCCCTTAGGATGAGGATGATTTGATCAAATTTATTACAGTTTATGATAATAAAAAAATCTAATGATGAAGAGAGTTGAAGGTGAATCTCAACTACTAACAGTGAGGGCTTGAAATTTGCTACATGTATGGAACAACATTTTCTTCCTCATGATCCTGATATAGAGCGTGCATTAAAATTTCAATTTTATCTTAAGTTTTATGTACCAGCATATCAAGAGTTATGTAATAAAATTGAGAAACCGAAAAGAAAAAAAGAAAACACAGCCGCTAAAAGCAGACCGGAACGTCTAAACATGCCTGAACGACATGCTTGAAACACTTTTTTTGGAATAACTCCAGTTTATATTAGCTTACTTAGAAAATTCTTGAACGGAAAGAAAGCCCTTTTGATTGCGCACATTAAGAAGTGTAATTTGTAAAAATCAGTCGGGAATTTATTTTTTTATTCGGCAAAAAGTTAAAACTCTTTCCCCGGAAAAGCTCTTTTTTTTCAAATAATTTTCGAAAGAACAAACTCTTTCTCGAAAGTGTCCCACGTAAAGGTAGATCTCTCGATTCCTCGCAAAAGTACATGACCCTTTTAGAAATCGACCGGTAATTTTTTTTTTAATGAATTTTTGAATGTTCCGGGAGTTTGACCTTGAGAATTCGTTTTTTTTTAATAACTTTCGTTCTGGTGCACCGATTTACGAAAACTTTGAAGAAAAAGAAACATCTTCTTCTTCCGCACGTAACGAATTCTTTTTTTTGAATATCCGTCGAGCCGTTCTTTTTTTATTCGGGAAAAACATAGTTTTAAGGCCCCCTGGGCCGTGGGGCCCCCCTCGAAGGGGAGCCCACACGAATATATATTCTCGATCTACTCGACGAGACCTTTCCGAATCTGTAAAGATTTCGAGTTTGGCCCTTTCCGTTCTTTAATTATTAACGATCCCAAATGCGTAAAAAGGATGCGAAATTTTGTCAAAGTCCCCACTTTCGAAACACATATTTCTGAATAACTTTTGTGTTTATTAACTTATTTAAATCTTAAGTTTATTAACTTATTTAATCTTTGAACGGAAAGAAAGCCCTATTAAATGCGCACACATTACGAGTTGTCATTTGTAAAAATCGTATATATATATATATATATATATATATATAACTAAGGCCGTTAATAGCGAACGAAATTCCTCATTTGAATCAAAACTGACAGTTGTGTGCTAGAGATATCTAACACAACTGCTGATCCAGTTCGTAAAAAACATGTTTGCTTGTTATCAAGTAGCAATGAGTAGTTGTTAATTAGTAGTTTTCCCCTAATTTACAGTTTGAATTTTAAATGTTGTAAGCATATGTTGTAAGTCAATTTTCACCGCATACTAATTTAAATTGTTTTTTTAATGAAAAATTTAATGGTTTTTGTTTTATGAATATGTAAAACAGAACTTATTATTTTTTTGCATTGTTTTATGGGAAAATATGTAGAGATTTTTCATCCGAAACAATTTTTCAATTCCTACTATTAGTTTAGTGTCTTCCTATGTATATATATTTATTTATGTATATATCTTGTTCAAATTTTCAATCGTTAATAAAATACTTTCTATTCATTCATTCCAGTTCAAATACATTTTTTTAAACTTGTAGTGGATGATACTTAATGTTAATACAGTTTTTTTTCAAATATTAATTCATTAATTAAATTAAAAAAGGAATACATAGTAACAAACAAAAATAATTGTCCAACAGCATATATAGAAAGGAAAATCGCTCGTTGCGTCCCTGTAGAGCAATGGATAGCACTAGGGATTGCAATATGGGACCAAAAGTTCAATACCGGTATTCGGTATTTTTTTTAGATCTTAATACCGGGATACCGGTTTTAATACCGGTAGTAGAAAGTTTAGAAAAGGAAAGAAAACTTAGGGGTTTCTTTGTTTTATTTACCTGTTTTATTAGAGAGTGTAAATATTGCAAAAAATAATTTATAACTCATAAATTATAACAGTATATAAAGAATAACAGAAAAGTAAAGGAACATCTTATTTATTTAAATCACAAGAAAGTGTAAATATCCAAGTATTTACCTCTAAATCTCTCATCTTCAAATAAATCGATTTCTCTTCGAATGGTTTTGGATATATCTGATTTCTCTGCATCATACTTCAGTTTGTTGAAATTTTTATAGTTATCACTAATTCTAATTTTTGTTTAAAATACAATTCCTTTTCACTATCGACATTAGTGTCAACATCATTTTCGATAACTGTAGCGAATTCTTCTGAATATGGATATGTTTGTGCGTAAGCAGTTTTAAGAAAATTTACTGTAAACTTGATCAAATGTGAATTGGTTAGTCTCTTTTCTTATTTTTATTCTTCTGAGCCATAAAATATTCTTATTCATTACTATCGGTTATTGTTTATGATTGCATATATAATGAATTTGAAAAAAATATTTTAAACATTTAAGTATGATATGCAAATGCAATGTTAATAACAAACTCACCAATTTTAAAAATATCGAAATATTTTTCACTTTCTTCCCAACTATAACCTTGTTTCCACAGCTACAAATATAAGACTACGAATCCTATGTGTGCAGTATCGCTCTGAGGTGCAATAAGCTAGTTTTTTTCCCCACCATATTGGATTATTCACATATTTTATCACTTCTCTTAATTGTACGATGCAACTTTATATTCAGTCTAATTAATTTCACCTATTCGGGAGACATAGAATTAAAAGTTATACTATTTTGCTATATTGGCGATCCCTGAACACACATATAGTGGAAACAATTTCAAAGAGAGAGAGAGATTTCTATTAAATACCGAAAAACCGGTATTTATACTTATACCGATAATTCAAAATTGCACAAATGGCTCAAAATACCGGTATTCGGTATCGCAATCCCTAGTAATAGTCTAGTTTTTTCCCACCTTCTTGGATGATTCACATATCTTATCACTTCTCTTAATTGTACGCGATGCAACTTTATATTCACAGTCAAATTAATTTCGCCCATTCGGGAGACATAAAATTAAAAGTTATACTATTTTGCTATGTTGGCGATCCCTGAACATATAGTGGAGACAATTTCAAAGAGATATTTCTAGTAAACAGCGAAAAACTGGTATTTATACTTGTGAATACCGGTAATTCAAAATTGCACAAATGGCTCAAAATACCGGTATTCGGTATCCCGGTATACCCGTATTGCAATCCCTAGATAGCACGTTAGACTTCTAATCCAAAGGTCATCACTATTTTACTATAATAATTAAGTTTAATTAATGAGATAAATAGTAACAAATAAACAAAAAATAGTCCAACACTCTATATATAAAGGAGAATGGAAAATTGCAGGAAAAATCGCGTTCTATTTTATCACCTAATATTGTGATTCTGTCATATGTATATACATATTTATATAAATTGTAACTATTTAACAAAAATTAACTAAAATAAAATTTTTAATTGTTAACGTAAGTAGGAATTGACTTAACTTTTTTTTTATATTACTTGTTTCAAGTTGTGGAACACATAAAATATTTATAATGCATCTCAAGTATTTTTTACATGAATTAGTTTTTTGCACAGTTTTCTAAAGAACGCATCTACCATGTAAAAAAAGAACTGGGTGTACTTCAACTCCAGAACACAACAAACACATATTTTATAACAAATAACAACCACACAAATTCAAATGTTACAGAAGAGAAAATACTTTACCCGTAATTCCTCATAAAACTCAATAATAAAATAAACAAGAATTTATCCAGCAAAAAGATTTTTTAAAAAAAACTGAGAATGGAAACTCTTTTCCACTAAATTAAAAGTTTAGAACTTAAAATATTTACAGACGGACTGAGTTAAAATTAGAACAATCTATACCCCAATGCCCAATACAGTTAGCGAACAAACACGGCGTTGAGAAAAACCGAGCTTCTCGCTAATTCTGAAATCACATATACCTAAATTCTTTGAAAGAGATTCCCTAACAAAGATAAACAATAATTAAATTCGAAATCGTGGGTGACCAATACTGGAGCATCTAAAACACAGCGTGGGTTGATAAGGAGAATCGATATTATGTGCTGTTCAGGAAAGCTACCATTCCAGTCGAATATGGGAGAAGAAAGGAAACAAAATTCACGTTTCGCCGTAACAGGTGGTATGTTTATACATACCTAGAAGCGAGTTTTACCCTAAAGTTAAACAAAGAGAAGAACTAAATGCTCTGCGTGCATGCTTCTAATGCATTTATTCATGTTCAATGGTAGGGATGGAATCAGAAGGAGGGGAGTTTTGCGGGATGGTGCTCAGTGGAAGTCTAAGCCCAAACTTTGCATTCTGTGCTGGTTTACTTTTCTCACATTTATACACATTTCATTTCTCTTTCGCGGCATTAAT
>BMAV01001768.1:155732-183484 GCA_019973955.1 Trichonephila inaurata madagascariensis
TAGTAAAAAACTGTAAATTTAACCAAAACAATAGTTTTCTTTTTTTTTTTTGTATGTTTAAATAACTCATTTCAAAACCATAAACAAAATAACGAAACAAAGAAATAATAGTTGAGGCATTCATGTATTTATAAAATGTATATATATTTCGCTATTAATAGACTTCAAAACCTTTTTTTAAAATACCAAGCTTAGCTGCACACATTGCTCAAAAACGACAGAATATCAAAGTTTTAATTAAACAATTTGGATAATTGTTCTCAACTAAAAGCAAAGAAAGAGCCTAAATTCAAATGGGATTCCTTGTATGCTCTTATCAATCACAAGATAAACAATTAAAATACATGTAACATTAAAAAATACATAAATGGTATTTCTACTTGCAGTTTCATACTATATAATTCGCATTTGACCAATTAAACTCTCATTTTCAATCTACTAATTACACAAAGAATCAAAGTGTAAGGCAGCATAATTATTCCACCCAGCCACCACCACCAGCCTGATTTCCAGTTTCTGCATCAACGCACTTGCATCAAATCTCCGTATATAAAAAAATCTGTGACACTTTCTCTCTAAAAATAAGGCCCCAGATTTTTTTTCTAGCATGATCCAATAAAGCGAAACAAAACTAATAACGCCGGATAAACATTTTTTTTTTTTTAAATTTAGGATTAGCCCCCCAAATTGCTCAAAACTATCAGAACCTCAAAATTTTTAATAAAGTAATTTGTGCCAACGAGTTTTCCAACTAGTTACAAAGAAAGACCCGAAATTCCTACGAGAATTACTGTGTACTCTTATCAATCAAGAGATAAACAATCAAACTTAGGTAACGTTGAAAAAATATGTATAAGGTGCTTCTACGTTCAGTCGTATGCTATACAATTTGCTTTTGATCCATTAGACTTTCATTTTCAATCTACTAATTACACAAAGCATCAAAGTGGAAGGCGGCATAAGTACCACCACCACCAGCATGATTTCCAGTTTCTGCATCAACGCACTTGCATCAGATCTCCGTAGATAAATCGGTCACATTTCCTCTCTAAAAATAAGGCCACAGTTACTTTTTTTTTCAGCATGATCCAATAACGCGAAACAAAACTAATAACGCCTGATAAACAGCAGTTCGCACAATAGAATTCCTTCTCTGAGAAAGTCACGAGAAAGAATAGGAGTGCCCGAGGTGTTCTCATTTAATAGATTAAACGATTACTCAGCCGCGCTGGAACAAAGCCAAACATGGACCTAAAACAATGGGTGTTATTTACAGAGGACTCCACAAGAGGAGAGGTTCTTCTGTGACAGATAAGGGACCGTGCCTAATTACAGTGAGGGAGAGACTGCCTTTGTTATCTGTGAGCCAATGCAGGAGGACCGTGGTTTTGTTTATCCCGCTGTAATTGGAACTTTTATCGGGGAGGGAGGGGCTTTTATTGCATTGAATGATAGATCCTGTGATGGAGTGGAGAGCTATTATCATAACTTTTGGTAGGCGAGCTATCTAAATGTCAGCCGGTCAAAAGTACTTTTTTTTTCTTGCCCACCCAGTGTCGGCTGAGGAGATCGTAAAGATTCATTTGCAAGGGGTGGCTAAAAATAACACGAGTCAAATAGGGGCACGCACTTTTAAAATTATTAAAACTGGTCTCGTTGCTACACATTTTGTCTGGAAGTGTCTTATTGTGATAAGTCTATGATAAGTCTGTAAGCATGCAGTACGATCTTCCATTTTTAATTACCCGAGGATTAGTCAAGGAATCGAACTGAATTTAATAAAAAAATGCTTGAAGAAATGCGTGCATGTGCCTTGTTCATAACTAACAAAAGCAATAAATCTTGTTTCTATACAGTCATACTATCATAAAAAAGTAATGGATTGTAATGAAGAATATATTTAAAATGAAATAAAATTCCGTTTAGGATGTTTTCGACAGATGTCAAATGAACCTCAATAAAACTCGGAAAACCTTTTAAGATAGAAAAATATTCCAAATCTCGTATAATTTCGGAATGTTAAACTTGACCATGGTCCAAAATTACGAGGCCATGGTTGAACCCGCAACCTCAGGCTTACAAGGTCAGCGACAAACCAACTACGCCACCCACAATCGACTACAAATAAATATTAAGTTTCTAATATTCAAAGAATTATAAGGGGATTTACTATACCAACTGCATTGGTGAAAGTCAACAGAACACACCGGATAGCAAAATATTAAAATTAAAAAATTTTGTGAACATACAAAGTCAAATGAAGCTCCTTTCTTCATGGTCTGGAAACATTAACATCCAGCTTATGTTTACCTATAGTACAAGCGCGTAAGCAAGTGTTTATAAACGTGGCAATGTAAAGCAGCACGAGGGCAATTAGCGACGGACCTCGCAATTTCGACCCATGGTCAAACGACAAGGACGAAGTACCCCATTATGCCGATGGAAGAATCTTGAGCTACGACAATTTTAATGAGTATCAACCCTCTACAGGGAGGGTCTTCAATGACACTAGGGTTCGAACTCAAGATTTGATGGTCTCGACCTCATGACCGTTACGCTACTGCGGCCAACCTCCCATATAGCTTAAATTAAACACCCAAAATATTATCAACAAAACAAAATGTTACTTAATTTTCCATAGAATTAAAATACTATACTCATATTGTGACGGGTTCACGCGTCTTTTCATTAACTTGTCCTTTTTGTTCCTTTGGGGCCAGGAATAATGGCAACTCTTTTCCAACCAAAACCCAAGAAATGAAACGTGAATATAAGTTGCAAATTAGATAGCTTTTAAATATCAGAAGTTTGAGTAAGTGAAATGGCAATTTGGGGAATGTTATGATAGAGAGTCTGTGATTTAATTGTAAAGTGACAGCCAATAGAGGTTATCCCGAAAATAGAGCCATTAGGTCAAGGTGCATACCATTGCACTCGAGTAAAGACGCAACTCCCTTATGATTAGAGCAGCGATCAGATCAAGGTAGGATAGATTATTTATATTAGGACGTGATATTATTGGAATTGAGATTAGGCGGGTTAGATATTGATAGTGGTCCGAGTTACGTTGTTTCGGTATTACTTATATTGTGTGTTTTGTCATCGTAGATTCTCTCACATATATTATTACCTAATCTGTTAAACGTTTAAGTTCAAGTTCTTAATAAAGTCATTTTAAGAACAAGGAAACTTCTAGTTCTTTTGTTGATCCTACACCTCTAGCTCACGCAGATAATCAAAGAGAAGAGCACACTAGGGGGGCAATTTCACAATATCATTATTATATAACTTAAATTATAATCATGGAAATATATGTTTAAGTAACAATTCATGAGGAGTTTTATATAATTATATAAATTATATATAAAACTCATCTTCCTATCTTGTTTTGGGTTCTTATAATTAGGATTCATTTACTCCTTGAACAAAAACAAATATTTCACCAAATTTCAATGAATTGAAAATAACCATCATAATAATTAAAACTGAAAAGTTATACAATATTGTTTATATTGTTTATTTATTGTTTAAAATTAGTTTATTTTGTTTGAAACAAGAAGATGTATAAATCAGTGCTTGTCAAACTTTCTATACCTGTGACCCAATTTTTAGTCATAGATTTCATATTGCACGTCCCTTTCCCTCATACAATAACAATATAAATTCAATAATAATAATATACTCTGACGTCAAAGCTACAAAACGAACAAATTATCAAGATAAGTATTAAATTTTACATATAATTTTATGGTATGCCTTTAGGGCCGCTGGTAATGATTAAAAGTTCACGTAACTTAGTATTTTTAAATTAATTATGAAATGCATTGTGCAATACTGATGTACTTATAAGTGTATTATATCGATATAAATATTTATTTTACTTTTTATTATGTCAGAATGTATTTTGTAATGCTTCTTTAAATAAATTAATAATTTTTAAATAATTTGTTTTTGAAATTTCGATATATCCGTCCCCTCCCATGTAAAGTTATCACGTCCCACAGTTCAAAGAAAAGCTGGTTATAACTGCTGTAAAAATTTGAAGAAATATGCTAATTGAGTTTATTTCAATAAAAAATGCTAAAATTACAAAGAACGAAAAATTCGCTAAGAAAACTAAATGAGATTACGATAAATAAAAAATACTCATATAAAAAAAAATTCTTAAGACTAAAAAATTTTTTAGCCTTCCAGATGTTAAATTTCCGCATTTTTTTTAACGCGTAACAAGATAAATCACATCAGGTATAACAACTGTTGAATACGAGAACTTAAAAAGTATAAAACATGCAATTCAAGACCTATTATCAAACATCAGAGTCTGAGAGTACAAATAAACTTTCAGATTTCCAGAAAAAACATACAAATTACATAGTTCTTGCAATACCTATCGATATGATTACTCAAAAGGCTATATCAAAATGTTTTATCTCAGAATATTGCTCCAGCTTGTGTAAAAATGATATTTTTCTCAAATTTATGTAGTAATGGTGCTTCCGTCAGCTTGCGTGAATCGAATATCCAATGAGTAGAGTCCACTTAATCACATAAAACATTCTCTGGTGTTGACAGACTGGTCTGGAAACGACAGGGCAAACAGTCTTGCATGTTCAATTATGTTCCATTGCTTATTCTTGCCTTACTACCACCTCGGAATATTACTTGCGTTTTCCTCTGTCTCCCATAAAGAAAAAATAACCCCGTTAAAATCGGATACTTCCTGAGTTTTCCAATGATTTATTATCTTGTGACAGATTTCTAAGCACATGATAAGTTAATGAAAACCATGTGAACATTTAGTAGATTTATGTTTATGTGATTCAAATTACTTCCTTGTGTGTGTGTTTGAAATGACTTATACTTTTTTTTGGAGCGTACTTTTAACTTTAATTGAGCAATTTCAGATAGCAGATTTTTTTTCTTCATATGTTTGTTTGATTATTGTTACCTCATTCATTACATTTAGGTACTTTTGGATTTATATCTTTTTTTCAAAACATTTTCTTGTGTTTTTCAATTCCTATTATTAGTTCATTCTATCCTTATGTATGTATATACATAGTAAACAAAAAAATAGTCTAATACCATATATAGAAAGGCACATGGAAAATTGCAAGGTAAATCGCTTTCTATTTTGTCACTTAATATTGTGATTCTGCCCTATGTATTCCCTCAGGGGGTTCACCTTCTTTAGGTGGGTACGGGCGTCACAATCCCGAGGTACCCTCTCTCTAGTGATCTTTTCCTTTTCCCAAGGGGCTTAATATTTTTGGTAAACACGGGTGTCACGACCCCGGGGTACCCTAGTGATCCTTCTCTATTTTCGACCTTCCGTCTTGTCATCCAATTTCTTCTTTTCCTGTCCAGACCCCAGACCTTTGAATGTTTGGCGCGCTCTTGCGCCATAAAACACCAAGCTCAACTCAACTCAACTGTCCTATACATATTTATATTTATTTTAACTATTTAATAAAAAGTAACTAAAATAAAATTTTCTGTGGCTAAAATTTCCCACTCTATCTCGACTAGTAATACTTAGGATATATAGCTATTCGTATATATTTATGGATTTTATATATATATATATATATATATATTGTTTAAATTTTCAATCGTTAATAAAATACTTTCTATTCAACCATTCAAGTCCAAATATAGTTTTTAAACATGTAGTGGATGACACCTGATGTTAATACAGATTTTTCAATTATTAATTAATTCCTAAATTGAAAAATAAAGAATTAGTAAAAAACAAAAATAATAGTTCAACCACCTATATAGAAAGGAAATTCGTTCGTTTTGTCTCTGTAGTGCAATGCATAGTGTTGGACTTCTAATCCAAAGGTAGTGGGTTCGAATCCCATCTGAAATGACCTCATTTATGGGAATGGGATTTCTTTTTACTGTACTATTTTATTGGAATTATTCAATTTAATTAATGAAGAAATAGTAAGAAACCAAAAATAGTCTAACACCCTATATAGAAACGCAAATGGAAAATTGCAAAATTGCTTTCTGTTTTGTCACTTAATAATGTGCTTCTGTGTCATATGTATATACATACTTAAATTAATTGCAACTAATTAATAAAAAGTGACTAAAATAAATTTTTTCTTTGTTGACCTAAGTAGGAATTGGCTTGATTTTTTTTTATATAACTTGCTTATATAATTGCTTTCAAAGAAATAGATAATAATCGAATTACACACAGATTTTAGAGCTCGACATATAAGACTGGATTTATCATTTTGTGTTTCAAAATAATTTTAAAATAATATGATATTTTTAATTTCTTTTTTAAAACAAGCTTACGAGTCTATCCAAAATTAATTATCCTTCAAAATGTTAAAATATATTTTTAAAGTGGGTTTCATTAAATAAAGGGTACTTAAGATTATATCGTCGACCCATTTCTTCTTGTCAAAAGACGTTTCCGAAACCGTGATATGAGGCCAATAATGAAAAATGATTTTCACGTATACTACAAAACAATAATTATAACACAATGATATATATATATAGCATTTGACAAAATCATCTTTATTGGTGACGTCATTTTATTTGGCGAGCTTGATCGATGGTATAATACGTTAAGTACCAAATAAAGTTACAAAGTTTTGTTTCTGTATTTTAGGCCAGACCTGGTAAAAATGTTAAATGTCAAGCAACAAAATCAAAAAGAAATTAAGAAACGAAAAGTGTGTCATTCGGAAATCTGAATAAGATTTTATTTTTTTACTGACACAAATAATATACTGTTTTTTAATCAGTATTATTTTTTAAAAAACATAAGCTTCATTCTGGTAACATCGTTATAAATATTAATTTTTGTAAATTTTGTACTTTTCTTGAAATTGTAGCGCCCTTAGGACTATATAACTACTATTAATTCCTAATACTAGTTCAACCACTGTTCGATTGTTCACCTATAGTTAATGTGTCATTATACAATTGTACATTTATCAATTGTAACCACTTGTTCATGCATGCGTGTATAAATAAATTCATCTTTGAGAGTGATAATTCACTATTCAAGTTAATAATGCAGTGTCTGCATCATTACTGATATGGAGACTGTACCTTTATCAAGTATATGAATCACGTTTAACCAATCACAAGGAAAGTGATATTAAATAATTATTTCACTATTCAAGATAGGTATGCAGTAATTTCCAAAACAATTTTCAACTTGGTTTATGAATAGATATTAGAGTAACATTAGATTAAGGTCTTAGAAAGTATTGTCTGAGTAAATATTCTTTTTTAAACAGTGAAACGCATGTTAAACATATATTAAAACAGTTCACTGCTTTTTGAAATACTTTCTTTTTAGTTTTAAACCTAAATTTCAAATAAATAAATAAAAGGTTTGGAACAAGAACAAGAAAAAAAAATTATATTCTTTTTCCGGGTATGCTCAAAATAATATTTCTGTCATAAACAAATAAAGAAAATTTAAATTAATTAAAATGTTAGTAAATTTAAATTTATCTCTAATGAAAAAATAAATTTGAAAATATTTCCTTTTTCTATATTTTTTTTTATTTAAACATTTTGTCTTTGATTATCTGTATTTGTAATGTTATTGAAAAGAAAAAGATGTTGCCACCCATTAAAAAAAAGATTTTTTTTAAAAATAGAATATAGAAAAAAATCAACCGCAAATATGCATTCCTTAGTTATATTTGGGAAATATAATTTTAGATTATATTTCTCACAATTAATCAAACATTTAACCAAAAAGGATCGAGTTCTCAAAAGTGTGTGTCTTATTTTATAAAAATATCCATATCTATCCATATCTAGAAATACTGTTGCGAAAGGAGTGCAAAAAGGCATCTTTCCTTCTCTTCCACTCAAAGATCAGCAGAACTACTTCACAGCTGAATGCTCTGTCTTGTCGCGTTTTTTTACTTACTTCTTGTACTGTGATCGTGTAATGTCATGTGTTTGTGCTCGTGATAATTAAATGCTCTTATGTGTCACTTTGCGTTCTTACACATTTTTTTGGTAAATTGTTAATTAGCTAACGTTCACATGACATAGGGTAGATGTCAACCCATTAGTTTTAAATTTGAAGAGAATCTTATTAGATTTCGTTTCAAATACTGCACTAAATTCCTTTTACAATAAGGCCCTTTAGATACTACATGTTTCTTAGTGTTTCTGCTAGAAGTGGCACTTGAAAATCTCTTTTAAGATGGAGCGTAGCTGGTCCAACGCTTTCAACATAATGACTTATCTAGTCTAATACTTGGTTTCCCTTCTAAACATTCTGGTGAATTATAATAGCCATGTTTTTTTCACGATATTTCATTGGTAGTGCTGTTTAATACCATTTCGCCATTTCATCAAAAATGAAATCCCAACGATGCTCACACTTTCATTTATCGGTGGTTGGTATCCAGCTGGCAGGTGACAATTTTTAAGCAAAGAAATCTGAAAAGCATTAAAACCTCATTCATACATACTTTAAACCAGCGTTCTTAAACTTTCAAACACAGCGCCCCCCACTCCCTTTATGTATCAGCTTGACATCACGAACCCCAAGATTTTGAACGACCTTTCCTGAATCTCTGAAATTTGTCTTAGCAATTTACAGGTTCCTTAATAATCCTAAGACTAATGTTATTTATGCAGACTTTTTATTTCTCTTCCTTTATTCCTTTAAGAAAACAGTGAACATCTAATTAAAAATAATTCAAAATACTAATTTAATACTAACTGAATTAATATTTGTGATCGAAATACTTGTTCCAGTAGTTTTTTTCATTGGAGGGCAATTTAGGGATCTAGTCTGAGAGAGCACATCTTCCAATTTTTTACGAGGCCTTTCAGAGTCTGTAAAAGCGGGAAAGATCTTCGTGGACCCTCAAAAAGGCGAAGGAAGCGCGGGAGGGCAGCGGACCGCAGTTTAAGAACCACTGCATTAAATTATGATTTACTACAGCGTTCCTCAAACTGTGGGGCAAGCTTCGCATGATAATTCTACCAGGGGCGTGAGCATATTTAAAAGTCAAAAACAAAAAATTATTTGAAAAATATATATATTAAATAACTGAAAATTAACAAACAAAATACATTCTGACATAAATAATAAAAAAAATACACATTTACATTGATATAAAACGCTTATAAATGTATAATATAATTAATTCAACAGTATTAAGTTAAGAACAAGTTTAATAATTACCAGTGACATCATGCGCTTGTCATATATAAAATAATATACAAAAAATTAACACTTATCTTGATAATTTGTACGGTTTATAATTAATCCCTTAACTGTTGATTAAAAGCTACGCGATTCGCCCTCTCCAATCCCCTCAGGGGGCTCACCTTCTTTAGGTGGGTACGGGTGTCTCAATCCTGAGGTTCCCTAGAGATCTTTTTCTTTTCCCAAGGAGTTTACTGTCTTTGGTAAACACGGACTTCACGACCCCGGGGTACCCTACTGATCCTTCTCTCTTTTCGAACCTCCATCTTGTCATTCTATTTTATCTTTTCTTCCTTTCCCGTCTAGACCACAGACATATATTTGGAAAATTTACATGGATTCAAGAGGCCACGGTAGCCTAGGGGGTCTAGGTCTTGGATCGTGGCTGGCATGCCACGAGTTCGAGCCCAGTACCACTAAAGACCCGCCGTGTAGGGGAGGGATGCAGGTTAAATCTGTAGAGAGCTCAAACCTCCACCCGTTGGTGTTAGTGTGGTGTGGTAGTTAGGAGATGGGGGTGCCAGCTCAGGTGTCGTCCACGTCACTTGATCATGGTTCAAAATTACGTGGTCCATCGCCAAAAAACCTTGAAAAGGAATAAGTAAAACGCGTTCTCTGAAATAAGTAAAACCTTTGCAAAATACTGTCAAGATCCGTTTATTGTCTTCCAAAGCCTTCGGAATAATTTTATAGATATTAGTGCTTGGAGAAGATCGTACTTCGGGTAGACGCATATATACGTCAGGGACAATTGACGCTTTGGCTGAGCGAGACGCTTATATACGCCGGTGGCATTTAAGAGGTTAAAGACGTATTGTAGCTTTAGCTTCAAAGTATAGTATTATTGAATTCAGTACATTGTTATTGTATGGAGGGGGCGATGAAAATTATGATTGAATATTGGGTCTCAAGTATTTAAAAACTTTGACAAGCACTGACTTAATAACTTTATTTGTTAACTCCCGCATTTATTTCTAACACACATAGCAAATGATATAGCAATGAATAGAAACTTTATGAAATGCTTATCCTCTATTCTTAAAATTTAAATTACACTTTAACCACAAACAGTTCCAAAGAGAGTCTAGAGTACAATATCTTAAGATCTCTACAGAAAATTCTTACTCAGAAAGTCAGGTATATTATTTAAAAAAAATCAATGTGTTCCAGTTTAATCATTGCCTTTGGATCTAAAGCATTAAAATCGGAAGACACACTGAAAGCTCGGCAAGAAAAATTAGATTTGCACCTCTCTTTGAAATCCTCCTTTATTTTCCCGGGCAACATGGAACAGAGCTTTTAATTACTTCATCAAATCATCCAGCCTTCGCGGTGCTGGGGCGAAGACGATCCATTTTCCAAGGCTGAGTTTATTTAAAGAGACGGTAAAGCGACTTTATTAGTCCCATGGGAAGAATACCGGTTGTTTCTTTATCTGCTCCAAGGAAAGGTCAGATTAATCACTGTGATATTAATGAATCCGAGGGTCTTAACAAGAAACAACATAATCAGTATCTGCCGGAGATGGTGGGTCGGAACATTGTCCAAGTGGTTTGTTGCGTTGACAGAGAGGGGCTTTGAGGAGACCGTTGGGCTTTGGGCTTACCTCTTTTTCTTTCTGTCATTGAAAAAGGTTTAGTTTGGTGTTGTTAAGGTATCCGAATAACCTAAAATCATTGATTTTTTTTCAAAAATTGACATAATTTTTTTAGGATTTTATTTTATAGACCATCTTATTAGCTTAATAAAACTACCAAGCTTTTTACTTTCTATTCACCAGAACAAAAACTACAAGTGTTTTAATAAAAGAAGATGCCATGATTTTACACAAAATAAACTTAAGGGGGATGGTGGTCCATTACAGTTTCAAATTTTGGTCAAATTTCTGATTTTATTTTTTTTTATACTAATAACATTCTTTATATTTCATAGAATAATTCTGTCAAAGAATTTTGTCATTTTGATTATTAACTACTGGATTCTTTTTCTATTTTACTCAAATAAACCTTCAAAATGCACTTTTTTTAGTCCATAAATTTTCACTTTTCATTGTTACTTAAAATGCTCCTTGCGTTTCAAATTACGTAATATCTCTAAAATTTTCAGAACTTATGAAAGATGATGCAATTCACAAATTTGTGCATTGGTTTTCTAAAAAAATTAGTGGATCATAACCTGTATTGTTTTGAATATCTTGAATGTGTGATAATAGGTGAAATATATTTCATATAGTATAGAAAATTTATCTTTTTTTATCAAATTTTATTGATTTTAAAATTAATGCACATATATATTTTGCTGTAGTTCATCTATATACAAAACAAAAATTATGTACATATCTTAAAAACTAATGTGCAAGGAGCATTTTTAAAAAATATTTTAAACTATTTAATTTTTTTTAAAAAAAGTCAGTTTATAATGGGGGGGGGGCCGGTTATAAAAGAATATATTTAAATTGTAAAGTATAATGATCATTTACTATATTGATTCCATTTTCAGCTAATTAAACTAACAGTTTAAGAAATTAGTTTTAATGGTCCCCCATCCCCTTAAAATGCGTTTTAATCGAAATGTGTCTTTTTTCGAAAAACTCAAACGGGAACAGTGATTGCTCAAACGGTTTTGAAAATACTTTGCTGAAATTTTTTTGTGAATGTTTTGTATAACAGTGGAAGTGTTTTGACCTTCAGATTTATCAATCACTGTTTTATTTCTAAATTTACAGTCCTTTATGTGAATATAATCACTGTTTTTTTAAGCAATTTCATATAGTCACTAAGATAGAGTGCTCTAGTTTTTGTAAAAATTAAACTATCTATTATCCTGAAGGTCATTTCAAACATGAATAACAAAATAACACATTAAAATTGAAAAATTGAGAATTTGTTCAAAACATTTTGGAAAGAGTGGGCCCCGTTCATATAATTTTTTGTACATTTTCACCAGTTATTTCCCCTTTTAATAATAACAATTTTTTTTTTCAATTTTACGATTTTTTCCTTAAAATATACTAAATAAATCTAAAAATCACAAAAAATTCCCCATGTCTCCAATTTTCAAAAAGAGTTTTCACAAGAAGTTGGATACCTTAAGTAATATTTTCCCCCCGATTTTTTTATTCAACTTGTAAATCTTATAATTCCGAAATAAGTATTAAGGATACGTATAAAGTATTTTGAGATGTCAGAGAAATATATGTACTTGAGAGATTGGTTCAATAATCGTAACTTTACAAGAAAAAAATATTTAAAAAAATTAAGTTTATCTCCACTTAGGGGTCAACAAAGAAAAATTTTATTTTAGTTAATTTTTATTAAATAATTACAATTAATATAAATATGTATATACATAGGACAGAATCACAACATTAAGTTGCAAAATAGAAAGTGATTTTCCTTGCAATTTCCATTTTCTTTTCTATATAGGACAGCGTTTCTCAAACTGTGGGGCGCGCCCCCTAGGGGGTCGTGATAATTCTACGAGGGGAGCGCGAGCATGATGAAAAGTCGTATACAAAAGATTATTACAAAAAATATGTTAATTTACCGAAAATAAACAAACAAAATACATTCTTACATTACAAAAAATAAAAAACACTTTTACACTCAAATTATAAACTTATAAATGTAACAGTACTGCACAATGTATTTCAAAATTAATTGAACTATACTATAAGAACAAGTTTAATAATTACTAGTGACTCCATGGGCTTGTACTATATAAAATTATATTCGAAAATAAATATTTATTTGGATAATTTTTTGTACGGTTTATAATTAATCCCTTAACTACCGATAAAAAAGTTAGCGATTCGCTCCTCAATGCCACCGATTTCAACGTACGCGCACGTATGTGATGTATTCGGGGGGAGGGGGATAGAAATAAGGAAATCCACTGATATAAGTAAATCCTTCGCAGACAATGTCAAAGTCCTTTTATTGTATTTCAAAGCTTTCAGAATAATTTTATGAGTAGAAGTGCTTAGAAAAGATCGGACTTCGGAAAGACGTATATATACGTCCGTTTTGGGTGAGCGAGACGTTTATATACGCCGGGTACACAAAAGAAATTAGTCATTTTGTAGCTTTAGTGTCAAAATGTAATTATTAAATTCAATACATTGTTATTCTAAGGAAGGGGGGTGCTATGAAAATTATGACTGAATATTGACTCGCAAATGTTGAAAGTTTGAGAAGCACTGATATAGGGAGTTGGACTATTATTTTTGTTTGTTACTATTTATTCATTCATATAAATCAAATTCTCAGAAATCAAGTCATCCCATGTAGGATTTGAACCCACGGCTTTTAGATTAAAAATCCAACGCTCTACCCATTGCTCTAAAGGGACACAACGAGCAATTTTCTTTTTTATATATAATGTTGGACTATAATTTTTGTTTGATATTACTAATGACTAATGAAGTTTAACTAATGAATTAATACTTGAAAAAACTGTATTAACATCAAATTTCATCCACTACAATTTTTAAAAAATTATTTGGACTTGAATGGATGAAAAGAAAGTATTTTATTACCGATTAAAAATTTGAACAAGATATGTATTTATAGGGAGATTGTCAACTAATAGTAGGGATTAAAATTTAAAAAAAGGTGGTGTGAGAACGAGTGATTGCTTATTAACTTCGCACTATGAGGCAACAAGAGGGTCATTGGTGACGGACTTCGCAATTTTGAATCTTTGTCAAATGAAAAGAACATAGCCTAAGCTGTTAACCTCCTATCCAAACTACCATACTAAGTGAACGGGAGGACATTGGGCTTTGATAGAAGGCCGCTCAAGCCAAGTGATCTAGGCTACGGACTCTTGGCTGGAGTGTCATGAGTTCGAGCATTGTACCTACAAAGACCTGCCGTGTAAAGGGGGCATGATGTAGGGATTGCAATACCGGGATACCGAATACCGCTATTTTGAGCCTTTTGTACAGTATTGTAATACCGGTATTCACAAGTTTAAATATCTTTTGTTTCGGTATTTACTAGAAATTTTTAAAGCTGTCTCCGCTACATGTTCAGGGATCGTAGTAGTATACCTTTTTATTTTTATATCTCCCTATCGGGTGAAATTAAATAGACTGCGAATATAAAGTTGCATCGTACAATCAAGATAAGTGATAAAATATGGGAATCGTCTAAGGAGGCGGGTCAAAACTACACTATTACACCTCAGAGTGATACTGCACTCGCACAGGGGATTCGTAATCTAATATAATATTCGCATCTGTGAAAACAAGGTCGTAGTTGTGAAGAAAGTGCGGGATATTTCGATATTTTTTAAATTATATAGTGAGTTTGTTATCCACATTTTATATGCATATCATCCAGCACAATTGATGCATTATGTTTTTTTAAGATCACATTTCAAAAATTTGTAATAGTACCACAGACTGATTAAGGATGCTTACACTTTTTTGTTATTTAAATAAATAAGATGTTCCTTTACTTTTCTGTTATTCTTTATTTACTGCTATAATTTATACATTACAAATCATTTTTTTGTGATATATACACTCTCTAATAAAACTGGCAAATGAGCAAAGATACACACGCGGTGTGTCTTCTTTATTTTTCTAAAATTTCTACTACCGTTATTAAAATCGGTATCCCGGTATTACGATCTAAAAAATACCGAATACCGGTAATGAACTTTTGGTCCGGTATTGCAATAACTACATGCATTTAAATATGTCGACGTTCAAACGTCCTCCAGTTGGTGTTTTGTGGAAATTAGGAGAGGGGGATTACCAGCTCAGGGGAAACGTGAACTTATATCGGTTTTAAGTTTTCATATGATAGCATAGTCCAAATTAATTCTTTACGGCGATATTAATTTTAAAAAAAAAATAACAAAAACATAAGATTCTGAAGTTTTATTCATTTACGCTGTGTATTAACAATCTTAAACTAAAATTAGTACTTACATATACATCGTCAATTCATTTTGCTAAAATGAAAAGAAAAAAAAATATCGACAAATTAAAAGACGTCACCAAATGCTGCCATCGTAAGTACGAACAAGATTATTAAGTTTTTACCTACGTTGAAACAGTTTTCCATTATTGGTAGGATATCGCAGCATTTGGCGATGGCTAACATTTAATAGATGAATGACTCATTATCATTGACGATAATGGATCAATATGATCTTCATTGGCTAAATATAGTGAAACCATTTCACGTTATTAATATTACTACAAAAACTTTATTAATAAACTTAAATAATACCTACATCGTGATCACTGTGCTCAAAATTTCTAGTGAAGAGTAATTCTCAGTATACACTGACAAATTCATAAATAATATAGTAAATAAAATAATCCATTATTACAGAAAGAGTACAAAAACGTCAAAATACCAAAATGTTTAAGAACTATCCAAAAACATCCAGCATGCAAACAAATTTGGATGTTTCACAAGACAATAGAGTAGAACGAGTTTAAGGCTGTCTGGGACATGAATTTTTGAAAAATTATCGATTTTCACTTTCTTTTATATTTTTTAAAAGATTAAATATTTATGTTTAAAATGATATATGATATGAGGAAATGCGATAATGAGGAGTATTTTTGTTTATTTTTTTAAATTAAATTACTTCTTAACGCGCAACAAATGAGCTATGCTAGTAGCACCTGTGTTTCTTCTTGCACAAGTTTCTGATGAGCGTGAATCCATATGATGTTTAAGTGGAAAAATTAGAGTGTATTGGGTTTATACAAAAGTGTATATGGTATGGCGTTAATAACATGATACAGTCAGTGACTCCAAGATGAACATTTATGGAATTAAGAACTTTAAAATTAGGCATAAATATGGCTATTGTACAGTTGAATGTGAGTCATGTAGCAAAATGAATGATCTTAAAACATTGTGATATTGAACCATGTTATAACTGTGTGCCGTGCCTTAAGAAATTAGATGCACGTAGTATTCGTATAAGCCAACGGAAGCATCTTGAGATCCCCAAAAAATTCAAAATTGTTATAAATAGTGAAAAAAAAAATTAGAAAAGTCTTTTGTTGGCGAAGAGGGTAAAGAAAATGTTTCTTATGCTTCTGGAAAGTATTAAAACAATAAATGCTCAACAAATTACCAATTTTTACTTTAAAGCCTGTTTTCTCAAAAATGTAATATATTTTTCACCTTTTTTTATGTACCTTTCTTTTTTTTTCAAAAATTATTTATTATATAATCCTCAAACTTTTAGTGGGCATACTTTTAATATTTTTACAGAATTAGATAACTCTGGGAATTATAGGGAATTAGATACCTCTGGCAAACCTTTTTATCTATATATAATAAAAAAGCTTTTTTAAACTAAATTTTTTTGAGGGAAATTTGAAAATTTTTAAAAGAAATTCATAATTACTTTAATTTTTAACAAAAAGACAAAAAACTTCGTTAAAGTTTTGTTGATAGTACTCATAACCTACTGTAAAGTTCTTATTTAGGAGAAGTAAAAGTAGTTTTTAAGAAAAAGGTACAAAAAACACGACATTTAACATGGGCTCCCATGGACGTACCGGACCATCTTAATTATGATATATGCTTTTTTGTGTAATTATACACAACAAAACACGCATCGTACTTCAATTTACAAACAGCAAAATATATTCGTCGTCTCTTACAAGAAATTGTCTTTTTGCATGCATTGATTCAAATATTTCTATTTAATCTAAGCCTAAAACCTTCCCACATGTTGAAATATTAGATGTTGAAAGCTAAACACGGAAAAACTAATCTATTTTTATAGTATAATGTATATAAATATATCCAGAAAATAACTAGGACATGTCTCAACAATTTCTTTGTCAAATTATTTCTATAAATGTAACAATCTACATTCTTTCGCTAGTGGATAGTGGACAGATCAATCAGAGCCACTTTTACAACTCCTCAGTACATAGTCTCTGAATCACGATTCCATGTTGCCATTCCGCTTGGCTTAATTTTGCCGTGACCGGATAATAACTTATGTAAGCAAAAGCGAACGTTCTGGATATCAAGATTGTGCAGCATATTTGATCAGTCCACCAAATTAGAGTGATAATATTGTGATTCCGTTGACTTAGAAACCTCTACTACCATCGCGTGCCGTCTACTGCAACTGCAAACACGAGTGCGTGTCTGCTGCGATATCGGCTACAAGTTATGGAACCGAGTTTCTTAATCCTTTTGGGCTGGCATGACTCTGAAATTCATATCCGATACCGGCGCATGCAAATATTGCGATAACTGAGGAAGTTTTTTAACGTTGGAGGTGGTATTTTTGATGTAAAATGTAACAAAACGCTCTACTGACTATCGAATTTAGATTTAAAGTCAATGTTAGAATTATGTATTCTTTAAAAAAGATTTTTCGCTAAAAGAATGTGTTAAAAACAATGTTATTATAGAACACAGAATTTTTTTTTTGTTTTTTCTCATTTCACTTCTTATTACTTTTATTTATTTTCAATTTTATTTTCGGAACATTTTTTAGTATGAAATATCCTGTCCGAAGGTAATTTGTGAAATCACTATCTAAATGATTTTGTTCCTTCGAAGATTACATAAAAAGCAAAATTTCTTAAGATAACTATGTCTCTTATAGGGTAAATTTTTGTTTTTAAAAATATTATAATTATTCTGATTGTAAAAAAACTTCAAGTAAATAATTCTTCAGGATTTTTAAGCTTTCAAGTAATATGTGTACTTAATTTTATTTCTATAATCTTAGTAAAAAGTAATATGAAAATTAATAAACATTCTCATAACCACATCTTAACAAAGTGTTTCTATTGTTAAAACTTAAAGTATACATCGAAATGAATCCTTGAAATTTTCCACATATTCGATCCTTATGTCATCGAACTTGGAGAAAAATTTATTCTCAATAAAATTTAAAGTGTCAGAGAAAATAAAAAAGCAAATATGTACTAGTAACAAAGGCTGATTATGCTTGTTTTTAATGCTGAGGAATATAGTTGGTTCTAAAAACTACAGTAAAATATTCCTGATTCCTTCAAAGTTTTTTTTATTTACATTTAAAGCATTACTTTGATATACATACTGTTTATTTTCTTTTAAAAGTTTAAAAAAATTTAAATTGAGGGCTAACAGTGTCTTAACAGTTGATAGAAAATTCAATGTATTTTAAAAGTTAACCAAATTTATGCACAAATTGATAAAATTGAATATACTTTTGAGATTTATATATTATTAAGCATTTTATTCATAGTTAAATTTATTAAACTATTAAAATTTAAATAAAATAAATATTTGCAGAGCAGTCTTTAGAGAAATTTGAGTCGACATAATTTAATTTGAAATAATACATGGAAACAAATAACAAATTAATAATTAATATTTTAAAAAGGTAACGTTATATTAAGGATTGTTATTAAAATAATATTTATATATTTAGGTGTTAATGATATCTGAAGTTAAAAGAAAATCACATAAAAGATTTTCATTTCATATTAATCAATTTTTACTTAATAATGACTGCTATAAAATATGCTATTAAACTTGAAATAAAAATCAAGCCTTAGGATTCTTCGACAAAAATATTCAAAGATGTATATTCTATAAATTATTTATCATTACATTATTAAAAAAGCATTCCATCTGATATGCATATAGAAATGCTTAAAAATATTCGAAAAATTCTGAATACCACTAAGAAAATTTGTGAAAAATTATCAACTCTACATTTTTTTAAATGTTACTTTTAAAAATGCAAATTCTTATTTAAGAACTTTTAATAATATAGTAACTTTCCTGAGTTATAAATGTATTGATTTCAAGAGCTTCAATATTTTAAAAAACAAAAATATGTAAAAAAATATATTCCATAACTAGATGAAATACTTTACAAAATATAATCTTTTTTTTTATCAAAAGACGAAAGAAGGATTTTTTTTCTTTAAAATAAATCTTTATCCTGGAAATTTGCCAAATATCAAAACGATTTCAAAATTTGCACGATGAAATATTACACACTTTATATCATCACGTTCATTAAAAATGTGCATAAAATTCATATTTTTCTTTGGCGGCGTGCCTTTATTCACCCTGTGAGTTGTTTTCCTAACCGAGTTTTTCATCTTTCTTAACTATTAAAATAATATTTTAACAACTGCACTTAAACTGTGTAAATATAAACTTAATTTTGTGCAAATAAGATGTTTTTATGTTACACTGAATTCTTAAAAATTCTTCGATTTTTTTTCCTTTAAGAGACGATTTTTTTCTTAAAATTTTAGACAAACATAGAGTGTATTTTGAAAAATGTAATTTTGAAATAAATTAAAAATTTTCTACCTTGTATAATCTTTTAAATAACATTTTACTAATAAGTAATGCTCACAAGGCTAATATTTATCTAAGTATATAATATGAAAATTATATAGTTAAATAAGTATTATATGTTCGAAAACGTATATTTAACTTACGTGTTATCTTTAGTACTTTTAAATGTATGCATAAAGTATTTTATATTATATTTTATCTTGTAGAATGTAATATAATGAATAGTTGATAAAGGAAGTTTTCTATAGGAATGTAACAATAATGGTTGCTTTGTATGATAAATTTTTTAAAGATATTACTAAATAAAGGTATAAATTCGTAGTTCATTATTTAATATTGCAGAAATGCTCCTTTTGTGTCAATGAAAATTTTGAGTCATATTTCATAGGCTTTCATGCCAAAAGGATCTTAAAATGTTGAACTTTTGAGGAAAAAGATGATATTTTTGATGTTTTAATAAAACATAATTTATAGCTGTGTTTAGAGCTCATAGCGCTTTACTGCTCGGAGCAACTTTGTCGGTCATTCATGAGTGAGAGTACATATTAAAGTTGCATTCTAAATCTTCACGACGGCTATAGGCAGCATAAGACGTAATTATGAACCACGATCAAGTGATGAGGACAACACCTAAGCTTGTATCCCTTCTCCAAACTACAATACCACACGAATAGGACAACTTCTAGCCGCGATTGATCTAGGGTGCGTCATCCCCTGTACATGACGAGTCTTCTGTGGCATCAGGATTTGAACTCGTGATCACGAGCACTAGGTTATTGCAGCTAAGGGAGGGGGGGGGGTTATGGTCTCCTTCTCACAAATGTACTTTTGCTTTTATCATGCCCTTCCCTTGGATATTTTTTCGAAGCATATGCATGAATAAAATTATAATATGCAGTCGGACCTCTATATAACGATGTCTCTAAATCCTGAAAAAAAGTTAGTTATATGGAAAAAATTCGTTGCTTAGAAGTTCATCTTTCAATTTTCTTTACAAACCACATAAAACTAATTTTAAACTCCTAAACACTACATACTAAAAAAAAAACTAATTATTCGCACCTTTTTGTAAATTATTATATATTTATTTTATACATCTTACCTACAAAAAGAAAAACTGCAAGGAAAGTTTATTGATGCCTTTATCCACTTCCTGAAGAATTACATTTTTTTTCTTTGATCCCCAAGCTCTTACGTTTCAGCATTTTCAAGCCACAAGAACCAAAGTTACCAGTCTGGCTGATCAACACTACAAATGAACGGATACTCGTTCAAGGACACGGGGACACGAGACAACTCCACTGAGGGTGAAAGGGATATCGTAGATGTACCGAGTGAACTAGACAATGGTGGTTAAAAAGTGCACTTCTTGGATGAAACGCCCAGAATTCTATTGCTTTCGGTAAGTTAGAGACCTAATAAAACCAGTGTTCAAGATTTATGACTACTATAAAATGAGTTAAAAGAGAAAATAACTGGAAATGCCCAGAAATACTTTAAAAATAGGGAGAAAAAAAATTGAATCACACGAAAAGAAGTTCGTTATGTAGAAAATGGGCTTCGCCATTGGGAGGTTATATTACGAAGAAAATCGTAAAATGTTCTTTGTTCCAGGGAAAAGTTCGCTTTATAGAAGAATTCGCAATATAGAAGTTCGTAATATGAAGGTTCGATTGTATATAATTCAGGAACGCTTTCTACTTCCTTCTTCAATAAGAACACTGTTAGGAAGTGGGTCCTATGTGTTGCTCACTCAGAAAATCAGACGATATTGTTGACAAAACACCAAGTTCATTACCATTCTCAGTTTGCTCGAGGTGTATGTCCGATATCAGCATTGACCCCGAAGCTAAACGCTCTCGCTGGTGTCTAATCACACACACTTTGAAGCTACAACTCCAGTTTTGCTTTATATATACACTTAATCACCTCCAAGCGGCGCCCAATGCACATGCTTGAACATACCCCCAAGTCTTGCAATATTAATATTCTACAATATCGATGAAATTTCACAATTCACAACCAGTTTCAGGTTACACCATCGTTTTTTTTTAAATTATTAAATAACTATATAGTTTCAGTAAAACAATAAATTAAAATTACAAAGGAACAATTTTAAGATAAACACATAATTTATTAAAACACACAATTTATTACCTAAACTATTTACATATATAGGTAGAATACATATCTTAGTTATGGGCCTCTTAAATTCTCCCGTCTTTGTTTTAATTTTGACTGTTCTCACTTTACCTTCAGAACCATGATAAACCTCAACAAAGTGTCCTAAAAGCCAGTTGCAGACTGGTTTAAAATAATCTTTTACAATTGCCATTGTGTTACCAAAAATGTTACCTGAAATTATAGTTTAAAAAAAGAAAAAAACTAAAAAACACGCTTTTATGGTAAATCGAACTAAAAAGTACAAAAATAATTCTTAATATAAGAATAAAATAATTAGCGAGACAATTAATGTCATTGTGTTAAAAGCGTGGAGTGCTTTGTAATACACTTTTAAATTAACTCGGCATTTTGAAGTAGAACTAGTAAAAATTATATCAATTAATATAGAGCACCCCACGTTTTTACCCCAATGACATTAATTTTCTCATTAATCATTTTATTCTTATATTAAGAATTTTTTTTTTTTTTACTTTTTAGTTCGATTCACTATAAAAGCGTGTTTTTTAGTTTTTTTTAAACTGTAATTTCAGGTAACATTTTTTAACTATGAGCAATTATTATTACGTACTGTCAGATCGATTATTTACCCAAAATATTCTTCTCTCTCTCTCTCAATCCTTTATATTTTTCATTTGATGAGGAATTTGAGGAAAGAAAATAATGATCAAAAGATACAACCTACAGAAGCTCCAACATATGTAAGCGAAAAATAACAAAATATTATCGAGAGTCCCCTAAACAGAGCTCTCATTTCCAAAAAAGGATCCCCAAAGAATTTTCATACAGAGCCTACTCAGGACTAGCTGTACCAGTGAGATATCCCAATTGCTATAAGCAATATTTTCCCCTTCATGGTGCATTTAAGAACGTCTTTTTAAAAATTGATTATCTCAAAATATTCTTTGGGGTTATTATTTATCGGAAAATCATTAAAATTTTCCTAATTTGAGGGTATTGATATTCTGCCGAATACTGAGAAACAAAATAAAATATAATTTTTTCAATTTACTCTACGTGTTTTCAAGAATAAATATATTTCAAATTTAATTTTTCTTATGATTGTTTAATAAATACACGAAATGAAATTTTAAGTAACACATGAACACACTTGCTTAGAAAAAACCAGAATTCTAAATTAAATACTGATCTCTATGTCATCACATATTTTACTTTTAACAAGTAGTGCATCATTTAAATGCTACCGAATATATCCATTAGATGCAATATATCATTTGAGAATATACCCAATTACTATCTTTACAGTGCTTCCGTATAATGCTTTGAATAAATAATTGTCTTCAAGAACATACAAAAACGAACATCAATGATGAAAAGGAACGAGTACAAATGCAAACAATCAAACTGTTCAATCCGACTATTGCATCATTAGATCTCCAATATCATTTATGCTAAATTATATCAGAACACATAGCACCACAAGCATTATAATACACTCAAAAGCGGCACTAGCTTTAGTTCCACAAGTTAATTCACCGCCACATAATACATCCCGAATCCTTACATCTTTTAAATGAGAATACCGACTTGGTAATAGGAAGCCACTTTAAACAGATAACAAAGCCCTTTTACCCTTAATAGGCCTATTCGCCCAACATATGATTCAACCATTAATTGAAGGTGGGGGTTGGTGCACATCCCCTTTTATCCTGCTTGAACCAATCATCTCTGAACTTGGAACTTCGCCACATTTTAATTGTTTCTAATTGAATGACCACCCTGGCCACAATTACACATGTAAACGAAAATCGTGGTGGCCGCTACTAGCAGACCGATATTTTTCCAGGTGGAAAAAGCAAAAGGATGGGGGATGAAAAGGGGGCGGCGCGTGTGTTCTATTGTGCACGTTGTGAAGCGGCACGTGCGTTCTATTGTTTGCCCTTCCCAGAGTTTCTCAATCAACGGAAATCACGTGTGCGCTTATTGAACGTAATGGGAAACGCCTGCCGGAATAAGGGGAAAGCATCGATTTTTTTTCGTTTTTTTTTTCCCTCTGGGAACCCCCTACCAAACTCGTCGTTCGACATCAAAGCCCTTTCTAACAAATTGTTTTTTTTTATCTATTTTTTCATCATCATATGATTTTTTCTCTTTTTTGTTCATTCTATCGGTTTCTGACCGTGTTTCAACTTTCTGTTCAATCTGTGGGTGGCGGCTCCTCTTTTTGAAAACTTTATTCTTAGTCATTCTAAAGGGAAAAGAGAAAGATTGATGTCGGCGTTGTGCAAGTGAAAGCAATTTTTTTTAAAGTTATGATTTAAATAAATTGTATTTTGATAAAGATGATGCTCAAGTACTAAGTTGTGCTATTAAAATAAAATAATATCAAAATTTCAAACTGAAATACATTGCCTTTACATTTTTGAATAAGTCAAAAGAAATGATGAACGGGCTGAAATAAATAAAAACGTCTGTAGTTTTTCTGTTGGGGTTCACTTTATTAGCGTTACTTAAAGTAACAATTAGCTTGTATTGCTAACTGCCGTGTAAATTATTCTTCGTTGATACATAACTGCAATTTTTTTTCAATTCCTACTATTAGCTCACAATCTCTATATATTTATTTGTTTATCTTGGTGGAATTTTCAGTCGTTAATAAAATACATTTTAAAGCGCTCAATTGAATTGAAATTTTATACAATAATTTAATTCTCATTAATAAAAATTGTTGGCATTTTGGGTGACTTAGAGACCCTTTTGATGACTTGTGTCAAAACTTGAAGAGGTTTATTTTTTTCTCACATTTTAAAGCATTCAGTTGAACTGAAATTTTCTATACACTATTATTTTGGGTAAAAATACAATAATTCAATTATAATTAATTAAAATTAATTGACTGAAACTAATTATTTAAAGAATTATGGATACAGTCATGTTGGTTTCATTTTTAGCAGATTGGATCAAAACTTTAAAAAAAAATTTCTTACGTTTTAAATCATTCAGTTGAACTGAAATTTTATATACATGATTGTTTTGGATGACAATATGATACTTTAATGATAACTTATAAATATCAATTACTACTTAATGGTGTGATTCTGTCCTATGTATATACATATTTATATTAACTGTAACTATTTAATAAAAAGTAGCTAAAATAAAATTTTTCTTTCTTAATCTAAGTAAAAATTGACTTATTTTTTTTTATATTACTTGTTTTCGTTAATTAAACAAAAAGATCCATGAGTTTACCCTCAAAAAGTCATTTAAAAAGATATGCAACCTTTCATTGTTATGTAATACACTATAAATATTATCCATATTAATCGTAGTTTATTATAGCAAATTCCTTTTTTTTAAATTCTTTTATAAATATATATATATATATATTCTAAAATATAACAATATATTAGCTGTATTAATGATGATAAAAAATTATTATGAAAAAAGATTAACAGTTTTCCAGTAATGTAAATGGACATCTGTACCATAATTAGTTCCTACAATTGCGTGTTGCTTTTAATCTATGAAACTAAAATAAGACTATCATATGGTAAAAATGTGTGTAATATTTTAATGTATAACATTGCGCTCAACGTGTAGTTTTATTCATATATTTTACTATACCATTATTTTGTATATGATGTAAATGTAAATTAATGACTAACGTTTCTCCTCACTTAGATTATAAATTAAGCTCCTTGAAAGTCAAGTTATTTTAGATATGAAAGAAGGGAAAACGTTGTACATAGAAAAAGTAGATATCCTATTTCACATGTTGTTACTAAATATACATTTGTTCATAATGAAATCAAAGGATAATTCTTTTAATAAATACCGAAAAATATGCTTCTGAGTAATTATTGGGATATTCCGTTTTTTTTTGTTTTGTTTTGTTTTTTTCTTTTTTTTCCCCTTCTATTTGAATTGAAAAATATATTAGGTAAAGTATTCTTATTATTCATTTCGTTTTATGAAGTATGAATTTATTCTGTTCTATTGATATTCGATATCTTCCTAACTGCATTTTATATCTGTGCAATAAGAAAAGCGACTCACTTATTCACAATATCAATTGAAAGAATAATGCAAGATCTTTAGATATAAATAACTTAAAAGACAATGTATAATCATAAAACATCTCGAAATACCCAGTACGGTTAGTCTTAATATAAATAAAACGATTTCAGTTCAAGTGTAGTATAGGGGGGGGGCACTTCGGATTTGACGATTTTTCTTCGGATTTGGTGATTTTTATCTAAATGCCATCGAGAGATATCGAATTCATTCTAAAATAAATAATAAATAATTCCGAAAAAAGTACCTTGGCGACCACCTTTAGTCACCAAAAAAAAAAAAGAACTGCGCCAAGTGCCCGCCCCCCCCCCCTATACTACACTTGAACCACGATTTCTTGTACATGGTCAAGAAAAGCTATTCATGTCTTTAACACACTTTTTCTTAGCAGAAATATTGCCACTAATAGTAATAGCTGCTTTTTGGATTTAACTTGTAATATATCGACTTTAGATTTAAGACAATTCCTAGCAGCACAAATTATAGTTGCATTTTGAAAAAACTAACCATTTTTATCTAAATATTTTCACTATTTCGTTTATATTAAAGTTACGGTTGATGTTTGTTTTACCTCCTAAGTCTTAAGATAAAATGAAACTTCAAAATTATTATTTGAACTGCGGAATTATTGAAAATTTTTATTTAAAGATTTAGAAACTATTGTCTTGGTTTTTAAAAGGCATTACACTTTCATTGACTGCGGAAGTGATCGAGATATTCAAAATAAACTTTTGATGTTCTAAAACATTGAACAAACACCTGACAAATACAATTGATTTTAAATATCTTATGCACCTCAAATAGCCATAATTCAATAATAGAAATGTTAAAAAATCTGCTTTTTATGTCATGTAGTCTCAAATTTCATTTAAAAATTGTGAAAAGTCATTGAATATCTACACTGCTGGCCATCGTAAATGCAACACCCTGAAGGAAGCATGCAAATAACATGAAATTTACAACATGCATTAGCGGAGGTGAGATATGCAAATGATTAGAATTTCAGCGCAGACACACATCACGCGCGCCTGTGGCGCCACCTCAAAGCGCTATTTAAGGCTTGGAGATTTCGACGATTTCAAGTTCGGCAATTGTGTTTTTCTTGTGGTTTTTTCAAAAAACGATCAGTTATGTCTCGTAGAAAACAGCGATCACCTATTGATCAGGTATCCGAGTTCGACAGAGGAAGGATAGTGGATTATCTTTCAGGGAAATCGGTAGTCGTGTTGGACGAAACCAAACAACTGTAATGAGGATATGTGGCCGTAGGATGCAGAAGGGTACGCCGGACCGACGTGGTAGATCGCATCCACCTCAGTGCACCACTTCACGTGAGGACAGGCAAATTATGCGCATGGCATTGACAGATCACTCAGTCAAATCACGAACCATAGCACAGCACACTGAGTCTGTAACGCATTATTCAGTGTCTGCACGTACCATTCGACGCCGTTTACAGCAGAGTGGTCTGTCCGCAAGACGTCCATTGTTTGGTCTATCCTTGACGCAGAACCACAGACGTCTCCGCCGCCAATGGTGGGATGAAAAAAGGATGTGGGTGGCAAAATGGAATGAAGTTGTCTTTACCGACGAGTCACGCCTCTGTCTGTAACACCACGATGGTCGGATTCGAGTCTGGAGACACCGTGGAGAGAGGATGCTGAACAGCTACATTATGCACTGCCACACTGGTCCTGCACCGGGTATTATGGTATGGGTTGGTATTAGATATCAATCTCGCACTTCTCTAGTACGCATTGCCGGTACTTTAAACAGCCAACGCTTCATCTCCGAGGTGTAGGAGCCAGTTGTCATTCCTTACCTTCAGGGCTTGGCCACAGCCATATTTCAACAGAATATTGCGCGACCACACGTGGCACGCATTGTCCAAAGGTTCTTCGTCAATCACCAGATTGACTTGCTTCCCTGCCGGATCGCTCTCTGGATCTTTCGCCGATAGAAAACATGTGGTCCATGGTTGCTCAACGATTGACCCAGATTACACC
>BMAV01001768.1:183685-278145 GCA_019973955.1 Trichonephila inaurata madagascariensis
CAACATGTTATCTACAAAATAAATTTTGTTGTTCTATCTTTTGTCTTCTTGGTGTTGCATTTTCGGTGGCCAGCAGTGTATATAATTTTAAAAAATGCATGAAACATAAAGTATTTAAGTAAAAAAATGCCTATAAATGGACTTTATTTCATTTTCTTACAAATAGTTACTTCTTTTAAATTGTGGATTGGCGATACATATTATTTCTATGTTGTAGAACGACTAAATGTTTCTCTTTGAATTGCGAAGGGGAAAAAAGTATAGTAAGTTTAATAAACAAAAATTTAGAAGAAAAAAAAAACATTTAAAAATATGATGGCATTTTTTCCTCTTTAAGTTTCTAACAGTTGATGTTTTTAAAATGAATTGATACCTACGAAACAATTTTATATTATAAAAATATTAACGCTTAATGATCACGTAACAAAACAGAAAATTATAATTTTAGCTTAAACTGTTATGCTCAAAATATTTTGAACATATATAATTTTTCTATAAAATATTTATATAATTCAGCCCATTTGCAATTTTTTTTCGCACTTTTAATACTACGCTTTAAGAGAGATTAATGAAAAATAATTTAAGTTTTTATGTTTAATTATAAAGTAAGATTACATAAAAATATAATATTTGTTGCTCAGCGTTATTACAGAAACCTTACATTAGCGCAAATGTTGAATGAGATATTTCAAAATGCTTCTAACTAATCTTCCCTCTCTCTCTCTCTCTGTGCGTTCTTTTTTACTTTACTAGATTGTAATTATGCGTACTATAAATAGGTGTTTATGTCGTAGATTGCTGCGTGTGCATAGACTGTAAAGAATAAATAATTTCTTGATTGCGTTCCCTGGAGAGCTTCGTTCTTTTTCGTGATAAAGGAAGTCATTACGAAAACAAAACATGCTTTAAATTCTGATTTGTTCAAACATAATTCTTTAAAACTTAATAGAAGTTAAATGTAGAAAGTGTGTCTAAAATAACTAGATATATGTACTTGCATAATTCTCTGTTGGTTTGCCTTTTAATTTTTAAATAATTTCTACTGGATTATTAAAATATAAATTCAGTGTTTCTTCAGAGTTATTGACAAGACTTTAATTAAATTGATATTTAGATACATGTTTTTAAATGAAATCAGTTTTGGATAGTAAATATTTCTGTTCAACCAAATCTGAATTTAACTTAGCCTACTACGTCCTACAATTCATTTGTTAAACTTTTAGGGAAGACTAACATATAATTATTCTTCTTGAATTACTTCAACAAACGTATTGAACGAAATCCTATTGACGAAATTAATAACACGAATATCATATCGCATTTAATTATACAGCGGACCAATAATTATAGAAATCAAAGCTGTTGTCAAATTAATCAATATGTTAAAAGCAAATATGACGGATAGCATCCCATTAATAATAAATCGAAAACGACACAGAAAACCAGAAAAGAATGCTTTTCATTGCGCTCTCCTAAAATAATAGTTTTTCTTTGAAAAATTTAATCAATTTTATAATAATTACTGCGCTGTAAAAGTTATTAACTCCAAACAGTGAGAGAATCAGCGACAAGCTTTATTCACTTGGTACTTCTGGAGTTATGCCAAAAAGTAAATATAAAATTTTCGTCGCGCAAAAGACAAAGAGAAAGAAAGAAAAAAGGTAAACTATTCTGAATAAACTTTCTCATGCGAATTTTGAATTATATATTGATTGATGCATTTACATGGGAAAACAGGACTATAATTAATCGATTTTATGCAGATTTTACACGGGTTATTACTTTTCTGTAAGCAAATAATTTGTAATTTTAGAGGAAGTTTGTCAAGGGAGCAGTTTTATTTTTTTTCTCAGTTATTTAATTCTATGCTAATTTTGAAGCTAATAATTAATTCGAAATATTAAACATGGAAGAATGTGAACTATTTCATTGGTTGAAAAATTTAATGATATTGAAGTTCACAAGTGTGCATCGAGATCGAAAGGCACTTGTTATCTTTATCTAAAACACGTGTTTTATTGAATGATCTAATTATTATATGGCTCTAAAAGAGAAACAGAATCATAAATGATTTTTAAAAATATTTGAAAGCACCCATTTTGATTGTGATATTTTTTTCCTATTTAAAAGTAGGAAACTTCATTTTTAGAAGAGAGAGAGAGTCAAGGTTTTTTTAATTAGATTTGAAATAGATTCCACCTAAATTCTCAGGTTAGGAGATGATTGCATCGTGGAAATGATATAGCGGTGTAATGAAGGTTTAAACAGGTTGCACTGTAAATGCACTTTTTCCATTTTAATGGCTTAAGTCAGTGATACTCGAACGTTTTGGCACCGTGGCACATTGATTAACATGCCGAGAGACCCAAAAGTTTCAACCCTGTTTTTCCTGAAAGTATTCAATGGTGTTTTCTTTGGGGTCCTTGTATTTGGTGCATAGATGCCCTTGCAGCAGTGTTTTTCAAATTTTCAATGTTTGCTACCCAATTTCCATTCCTCATTTTCCTCTCGTCTCCCTCTGTACATTGTATTTAATGAAAGTATAATGTACTATGACTTTCAGTAGTATAACGTAGAATATTAAGGGCCTTCTTTAAAATCAGGTATTGGGCCCCATTTGGTTAAGGTATCCGACTACGTTCGGAATCGTGATTTTAAAAAAGCGCATAAATGGATAAGTTTCTTGATATTTAGTGTCACTTTGATTAGAATACACGTATAAAATTGTTTTAAGGACATTATGACAAAAACATTGTTTAAATACAATATTTTGGCAAAAAATTAACTTAGAATAATTTTTTTTCAAAACGTTCTCCTTTTATAAAAAATGGTTCTATAATATTTTGTGTGATTATAAAAAGTAAAGATTTCTCCAGAGAGTCTTAACTAGGAATTTTGAAAAATTCACATTACTTTAGAGTTATTACCAAGTGAAATAATTATCGGCATTTTTTTCTTAAAATTTCTCCTCTCTGCTGTTGTAAAATATGGATAAATCCACATCTAAGCTGTATATTTCAAAAATTCTCGTTCAGCCTCTGTAAAGAGGTCTGAGCTATATACATGCATAATATTATTATAATAGAAGCATTTTTCGCAAAAAGAGAATATTTTGAAAATGGGTCATTCTATGCTCTTTTTTTGTCAAAATATTGTACTTAAATAATTTTTTTATTGTAATAATATTCTTTAAAATATTTTATATACGTTTTCTAATCTAAGTGACCTAAATGTCATTAATATTATCCATTTATACGTTTTTACAAAATCACGGTTCCGAACGTACTTGGATACATTAAATACGTACTTAGCGTCACTCAGGCTTTGGGTCCCCTAGAAACGTAGAGCGTTCCCGCCATGTGGGAATAGCGGGGATGTATGTACGTTACGCCAATGATGACGCTAAAGCTCAATACAAATTTTATTATAAACCGTACAAATTATGGATATAAGTACTAAATTGTGTGTATAATTGTGTATATGACAAGCCCTTGGAAGTCACTATTAATTATTAAACCTGTTCTTAACTTACTATTGATAAATTAGTTATCAAATACAGTGTGCAGTACTGATACATTTATAAGTAAATGAGTTAGAATGTATTTTGTTTTCCTTCTTTTCAGTAAATTAATATATTTTTAGAAATAATCTTTAATTAATAATTTTTTAGTAAATCTTCGACTTTTCGATATGCTTGTGCCCACTTCATGGGGTCATCCCTCCCCCCCTCCTAGGGAGGCGCTCTCCCCAGTTTGAGAAACGTAATTCAGTTGATTGACTCTGTAGTGAAGCAAATAACACATCTGGCCGTTGGCTCATTTTCTTCTGTACAAGCCATATTTTATAAACTTTTCGTTTAACATAATGACTCGTTTGTTTGCTTTCATTTTTTATGTCTAGACTACATAAGCAAAAGTCTTAAAATGTATTTGGTCGGTGTTGATATTTGAAGCAGCCGAACTCAAAACATCCTGTTTTCTTTAACTGCTTGTTCTTATTTTGTCAATTATTCTAGCATATTTTATCCACTCTTATCCATGAGAAAGCATAAAGTTAGTAAATTTAAAAGCCATGTGTCTAACACGAATAAATCAAATACGATATTCTACACTAATCTACACGTTCTTCAATTAGATGAATGTAAAATGTTACGCTACATCATCCGAAAAATACTCATGCCGATCAAATCCCCAGAACATTGAACAACAAGTCTCTCTTCAAAATAGGATAGGATTTGAATTAAAGCCCTTTAGCAGCTACAGATAATTACTGGCGACTAATCTTACAATTTTTCTTTCAGTCAAGAGGGGCAGAGGATGCCCGATGCTATATTTTCTCCCTAGCTATCATACAATTTTTGTCATAATCGCGCGATTATGCCAAATTTAGACTTTCAAGAGAGAATTTCGAGATCCTCTTTTCTGGACTATTGTATACGAGTAACATTAGGTAACAACAATCTTATTTTTTTTTCTCTAATAGGGCTGCGGACTGGTATTTCTACCTTTGCAGACCTAGTACATTCTCCAGGGACTGGTATCACTTTTTAGTGCAGCACCATATAGGAGATACCAATTGCCGCAAGTAATTTTGACGCCCAGTTTCCACTCCAGAGGGAGTCACCTGAGCTCTACCAATACGAAATGTGTACTTAGGAATTTAAATTTCCCGAGAGCATCCAAGTCAAACAGGCACTCAAGGAATTTCTTAACACACTGCATAATCATATGGCTAGACGCTGTTGATTTTCTGCATCATGAAAATCCACGGAGTTGAACCGGGGTCGAACTCACAACCTTAGGTGCAGAAGGCCAGCGACAAACCAACCACGCCACCCAACCAGCTAATCTGTTTGTAGATTCTCTTTAATTTGACTCTACTCTTTCCAAAATCCCAGAAAGCTATTGGTAGAAAAATCCCCCTTCAAACCCAATACTAACTGTCCAGTACAAGATATACTTTGACTTCTAAATATATTTACTATGTCATAAAAAAACTTGCTTAAAAAGTGTACATTAAAGTTCCATACTTAAGGAATACTTAAATTTAAATTTTAAGCTCTGCCATTTTTTCTAATACAAACACAGAAATATTCTCATCAATATTTAGCAATCACAAATTATCGCAAATATTTTATAACTTACTAGGAAGACGTAATCAACAAACCAGAATATTATATTTTACTTGTTTAATTTTTGGTACGGGTCCTTCTATGTTTAATATAATTATTTTCATTATTATAATTATTAACAAATGTTCACATCTCTTCCCCAGTTTTTATTGTAAATATATGGCTTCTCTGAAGAAACAAAAAATATATAAAAGCAATCGCAAAATTCTTAGAAAGAAAACGAGCCATTGAAAAGAGTTCGTTAATTAATATAGGAAATTAAATTAGAAAAAGAATATTTAAAGCTTCTCTATCATTTTAGTATCCAATAGAAATGCTAGCATTAGCACACTAAATATTCAATATAATAGTTTTCCAATTAGTTTCTAAAAGTAGAATTGCATGCCAGTCAGCAATTTCTTAGGTTATTACGAAATTCAGCCGATTATTGTCAGTTTTTGGAAGAGTGCCATTTCTAAGCGGTGGATTTTATTAGTTGAATATCCTTTCTGTAATATTTAAGAATTTTTAAAGATCTGCTCATGCACCTCAGGGCCCAAGGCTTACGTATACTAAGTTGGACACAGTAGGCCATGACCCTCATGGGCTGTGTCGCCACTGAGTTAAGTATGATAACATATAATTAAAATTTATGATATATTCATGTACTAGTAAAAACAGAATATTTGTACAAAATTTAAAATTAAAAGTTTTTTACAAATTGAAAAAAATGGATCAGTTAAAAAAAAAAATTATAAACAATTAAAACTTATGTCTTCAAAACCGACAAATATTTTTTTCTATTTTCGAACACTGATTATATCCTAGACAAATTAAATAATAATAAAATTGCAAATAGTTTATTTATATTATACAGAAATTTAAAAGAAGTTTGTAAATTCTGATGTATGACAAAATTATTCCAATTATTGTACATACCTGTATTTTTTTTAATGTGCCGAATTTAAAACATATAATTGTTAAGACACATGGTTAGAAAACGTTTCTCAATTGAGATATTATAAATAAAAAGAATTTGAGAGCCTAGAACATTAAAAAAAAGTGAATGTAAATGCTATTTCATATAAATAGTGCATTATATATGATCTCAAAGGAATAAAAGTACAAAAAATAAATTAATTTGGCAAGTGCTTCTAAAAACGAAGGCTTAAGTTTCCGTGACAAATTTTAAAACTCCATTCCAAAAAAGAAGAAAGAGAGAAATATCAAAAAATTATTTCCAGAAACAATCTGTCGAGTAAGTACTGAAAAAAAAAATCTATGCTCGAAAGTTTAAATCTAATCTGAAGCAATAAAATCCACAAGCATTATGGAAGTTGAATGCGAAATACATAAAAAAAAATCAAAAATGCACTCTTTACGAAAGAAGGAAATATTTATACCATTTTTCTTTTCGTTTTCAACCAGTTGCGAAAAATATGGAAGACCAACAGAACCAAGAACAAAATTTGATCGTCTCCCCTTTCCTTTTTCCCTATCTGGATCAGTTTTGACATTTCAGTGGAACTTTTCCCCCCTCTCTCTCTTTCTACAATTTTTTTTCCCTTTGCAGTGCCACCGCGAAAATATGGCTCCATCTAACTTTTTATGACCAAGCCAGCGGGGATCCAGACGAAATCAAAGATTGGACGAAGAATGAATAAAATATGAACTTTTAAACAAATGCCGTAAAAATGTTGACGTGTCGGGAAAAATGATGCGCGTCTCTGGGGAATAAAATTATAAGCTTGCTGCGTAAATCCCTTAGCATTTTCCCTCCTGCTTTCTGAACATGCACTGAATTAGGAGGGAAATCTGGCTATACAAATACAGCAAAACTAGAGCTCGGTAAATATGTAGGAGAAAATTGTTAGAAATTTAAAGCTGTTGTTAGGCGGTATTTTCGAGGTAAAGGATGATGATGCAAAGGCTTGGATTATTTTTTTCACCTCCAGAAACGTTCTACCGAATTTTTAAAGAGGCGGAATAATCTAGATCTAGACTGTATTTTTAGTGCTAGACCTTTTTTGAGACACCCACCCAGAACAAAAGAAATACAAACTTAGCTATTCAGATTCAACGTTTTGTAATTATTTATATTTTTTTATTATTCCGACTTAAGGTTTATATTGGGCTCATATAGTATTACATATTACAAAAAATAAAAATAAAAATAAATTCTGCTGTTTTTCAATTCCTACTATTAATTCACATGCTTCATTATATAGATCTTGTTCAAATCTTTAATCGTTAATAAAATACATTTAAGGCGCTCATTTGAGTCGAAATTTGTATACACGAATATTTTGGATGACAATACGGTCATTTAATTAAAATTAATAAAAAATTATTAATCAAAACTAATTATTCGAAGAATTACAAATACAGCCAAGTTGGCATGATTTTTGGTGATTTAGTGACCATTTTAGTGACTTGTGTCAAAACTTGAAAAGGTTTATGTCCTTGCATTTTAAAGCACTCATTTGAGCTGAATTTTTCTATACGCTATTGTTTTGGGTGACAATACGATAATTTAATTATAATTAACCAAATTAACTGACCGAAATTAATTATTTAAATACATGCCTATACAATCACGTTCGCTTCATTTTTATCAACTTGGGTCAAAACTTAAAAATATTTTTTTTCTCACGTTTTAAAACATTATCTGCACTGAAATTTTATATACACGATTGTTTTGAACTACAATACGATACTTTAAAAATAATTAATAAAAAATTAATTGCCACTTAATATTATGATTCTGTCATTTATATATATATATATATATATTAATTGTAATCATTTAATAAAAAGTAACTAAAATAAAACTTATTTTTTTGATGACCTAAGTAAGAATAGACTTAAAAATTTTTTTTTTAATATTACTTGTTATATATATATATAAACCAAATAAGACTAAATATGTCTACCTTAAGAGTGATCATCATAACAATTCGTAGCAATAAGCATTTTTATGAAACTTAGATTACTTAGATTAAAATTTATTATTTTTATTTGTTTAATTTTACTTTAAAAATTATTTTGGATTCCATATTAATTTTACGAAGACTTTGAAAATTTCAGTATTGAATTAATTCAATCGTACCCTCGCTTCAATTAAAAAATTTAGTTACATTTATACGTAAAAACGGAAGTTTATTCAGAAGAACGGTTAAACCCTTCAAACGTATTTGCAAGTTTATATTAATATAGGAATAGCTTTGAAAATAATTATGCTAGAGTTATTCACAAAATTAATTACTGACAGCTTATTGTAATTCAGTATTAAGACATAGGAGTAGGATATCTATTCAAATTATTTAACTATAATAATTTAATACGTTGATTTTCTTTCTCTTCAGTTATTTTAAAATGTCTTAATTTCCTATTCTAAAATTGATTATTTTGCAAACAATGAAGTTTTGGGGCAGAGAATATTTTAAATCTAATTGTAATTTATTATTATTTATATTACCTTTATTTAAATTTATGTTTTATTATAAAAGCTCTATTAGATTTGACTTGTAAATATTCTGCAGGAAATAACATAAATATGTATCGTTAAAACTTAACTCTATTGTTGAAACAACTTTTTCAGTTTCGCGACTATTAGTTCCCTCTCTCCCTACTTATATATATCTTGTTCAAATTTTCAATCGTTAATAAAATACTTTCTATTCATCCAGTCAAGTTCAAATACATTTATTAAACTTGTAGAGGATAACACTTGATGTTAATAAAGTTTTTTTTTCAAGTATTAAATCATTAAATAATTTTTATTTTTTAATTTTAAAATTATTCTGCGTTATTTCTGTCGAAGTTACAACTGACTGCAAAACATGGTGGCAGTACGTTTTTCTGACAAAGTAGGAATTGACTTTAAAAAAAAAATTATATTACTTTTTACATATTTAGTAATATTTTAGTTTTACTACTATTAAAAAACAATTTAAATGTTGGGAAAGTTTTGCTGTTATTTTACCATTTTAAGCCTAATAACTATTGTATAATAGTTTACATAACTGCTGTCATTAACATTATTAAACTTCAACTCACAGATTGGAAAACAGTGTGAAAGTTATACAAATCTTATCATAAAAAAAATCGTTTATCTTAATCGTTATCGTGTTATATTCCTTTCATTTACCCATACATACCCATGTGTAATGAATATACTTTTATATGAAACACGCAACTAATGTGAACCATAAAAGAATTTAAACACCAATTCATTCATAACCTCAAAGCTCAAAAGATAATTTTAATAATTCGATTTACATACATCACGGCTATAACTAAAATATTGATAATTCGTCAACGATTATGCATGGGAAATATCAAGAATTCATCATCCAGCCAACCCCCTGAAATTCATTACGAAATATATCCAATGGTAAATAAATGGGTATAACTGTCGTTTAGAAAAGTTCAAACAAAAAACAAAAATAACAATCCAAATGACGTGACGCATTAGGGCGTTGACTACACCGCTTGAGTGGCAAAGGGGTGTACGAAAGAAGAAAAAAAATAAAAAAGGAACGAAGTAAACCAAACGATAAATGCTTTCGTGCCGAATGAAGGGATGTCACTTCTGAATACCACTTCACACCTCTTTCTCTTTCAATGCAGGCACATTTCGTGAAAATGCACTTTCGGAAAAGAGTGAGTTCAAAAAAAAAAAAAAAAAAAAAACAAAAAAAAAAAATTTTTAATATAAACGTGATTATATTAGGCGTGGTTGTGTGACTCGTTGGAAACTGGGGGAAATCGATAATTGTTCTTTTGTGGAAGTTTTTGCATTTGGAAAATAGCATTCTGTTGTATTAACTTCGGCTGATGAATTTTGTATGTGTGAAGATATTTTTATTTCAATTCCCATAACAATGTCCACCAATAGGGTTAGGTAATGATAAGCTTTCATTTTTAAAATACATCTTATTTTACTATTGCTACAGATTTCAATATTAAATTTTAGATTAAAAAATAAATATAAATGACACTAAAATGTAAATGGAAAATTTAGTGTGAAATTAAACACTATTTAACGGAAATAAAAAGAGCTGCGCTAATTAAAAAATGATATAATCTGGAAGAAACTGCAAAAAAATCCAAGTTAATTTAAATTTGCATTAATTTTGGATATTTTAAAATGTTTTGAACCCGATATTACTTTTTTTTCTATCAATTTAAATGAATATAGTTTTACGTATTTGCATAGAAGATATTCAATTTGAATATTGCTCTGAAGAATAAATATTTACGACTGACATGTACATAATATGTGTTGTTAAAAAATAAATACATAAAAAATATTTCTGAAGTTATACTATATTACAAAAAACCTATCGTCTAACAGAGAAAAGGATTAACGATACGGGTAAACATGTTGATTTTTCAATTCCTACATTAGTTCACACTCTCACTATATATATTTATATATCTGTTTTCAAATTTTCAATCGTTAATAAAATACTTTTTATTCACATTCACTCAAGTTCAAATAAATTTTGTTAAACTTGTAGTGGATGACGCTTGATGTTAATATAGTTTTTCAAATATTAATTCACTAATTAATTTAATTAATTAATTTTAGTTTTATATGGGAGAACAAAATTTGCCATTTTATACTGTGATTCTGTCATATATTTATATATATATGCTATAGATGTGCTACAATTTGTGTAACTCTTATTAAATTTTATTTCCAATATTTTTATACTTTTGTTAAGTGCTACATTTCTGCCATTCATATGATTTAAATCTGCATTAGGGTCCAGAATCTAACAATTACTTATTTATTGTACTCAGATTTAGCGCGGGCTCAGCATTTTTAAGTGCAATTTTTAGGTAAGTTACCTCTATCTTGTAATGAATTTAGGTATTCCTATCCATTAATTTCAATAGGTTTTTGCTCAGCACTATTATCATAAAGGGGGAAGGTTGGCTGTCGAAAAAACATGCTCAACCCCACTTTTATATAAATTATTTTATATATTAGCTGTCCTAAGTCAGCAATGTTTATAATACTGCAACATCCACTTTATAATTTTTAGTCTCGGTTACTCATATGTCCTTCATTGTGTCATTTTCCTACTGTCTGTGTATTTTTCGAATGTGATTGATGGATGTTATCTCTTGTTTGTAGAGAATAAGCCTATATATATATATATATATATATATATACATATATATATAGTTGTTGTTGATACTGATGCCACCTGATCGGCAAAAGCCAGATCGAGGCCCAAGAAATTCATCATGGTAAAGGGCTAAGTGACGCCTGTCGTTAGCCGTAGCTTTGAGCACCGTTCTGGTGACAGTACGATTTGGCTCGTTTCCATCCCAATTTTGAGGGAGGACACCTGGGGGTGGTCAAAGGCCTCCCATCTCTCTTGCCCTTCCACCAATCTCACAAGAGGACTTGCGGCTTCACGATGGCTATTTAAAGTATCCCCATGCCGCAAAGGCACTATACATTTACAAACATCCATGTCTTCTCCGGGATTCGAACCCAGTCCCTACGGCACCGCAGTCAGCGACGCTAACTACTATACCGGTTGGGGGACATTATATATATATATATATATATATATATATATATATATGCTAATTCTCTACAAGCAAGAGATAACATCCAATATATATACATATATTTATAATAATTGTAATTGTTTAACAAAAAAGTAACTAAAATAAAAATTTTCTTTATTGACTTAAGTAAGAAAAGATTTAATTTTTTTTTATATTACTTGTTTTATAAAACTTTATAATGGTTCAAGTGCTTAGTATTAAGAAGGTTTTCTTCTTCTTTTCTTTTTTTTATTAGCAGTATCACCTGGCAGGACTCCTCAGAGCGAAAACGCTTTGCACAGACATACAAGGGGAAACACGAACACATCAGAGTAAAAAAAAACTATTGTAAAATTATGAAATTAATTACAAGTCAGGCAGACAGGAGAACCTGTAGCTGTCCTTTAACCAGCTACAGCAGTGTTTCTCAAACTGTGGGGCGCGCCCCCCTCGGGGGGCGTGATACCTCTACAGGGGGGCCACGAGCCTATTGAAAAGTCGAGAACAAAAGATTATTTAAAAAATTATTAATTTACTGAAAGTAAACAATTAAAATACACAACTTCACTGATATAATACACTTATAAATGTATCAGTACTGTGCAATATATTTTGTTATTAATTTAACAATACTAAGTTAAGAACAAGTTTGATAATTATCAGTGACCCCATGGGCTTGTATTATCACTTATCTTGATAATTTGTACGGTTTTTAATGAATTTCTTTACTGCCGACTAAAAGTCGCTTCCCAATGCCACCGTTTCCCACGTAGACGAGAGTATTTTGATATTTTTTTAAGGAGGAGGAGAAAAGGAGTAAGTAAGCAAATCCTCTGAAATAAGTCAATCCTTCGCAAACACAGTCAAGGTCCTTTTATTACATTCCAAAGTCTTCAGAATAATTTTATGGATAGCACTGCACAGAAAAGATCATACTTCGGAAAGACGTACATATACGTCCAGAAAATTAATGCTTTGTCTGAGAGTACGTTGGTGACACATAAGAGGTTAAAGTCGTATTGTAGTTTTAGTGTCAAAGTATACTATTATTGAATTCACAATACATTGTTATTGTATGGAGGGGGGCGCGATGAAAATGATGATTGAATAGTGGGTCGCGTGTATTGAAAGTTTGAGAAGCACTGAGCTACAGGATAAGAGTAGCCTGTAGCTGTATCCTACACAATATCTATCATGCAGATCTTTGGTAACCTTAGAAAATGCGAATGTTGCTTTAATAAAAACAAAAGTAAAATCGAGTATAAGATCGCGTCATAAATTTATAAAATTAAGATAACTGAATGAGTAATTCTGTTAAAGAAGTTATTCTCCAGATTTAGAGTCAGTTAATGAAGAATGATAAATGTAAGTGAAATTTTAAATGTGAAAGTTACTTGAGAATTAATACTTCATTCTGGTATTTGTTAAAAAGCATTTTACAAGAAAACTTAGCACATTTGAGTTGATTTCCATCAGATTCATCTTTAAGTTAGTCGACATATTTTGTGTTATAGAATAAGTAGAACTATTTGATAAAAAAAAATTATCCCATACATTTTTACCAATTAAGAAGTCTTGTATAATTAACGGTGCAAAAACAGCCTTTATTTTCAAAGACCACTAATTGTAATTTGTTATTCTAATGAGATTGATTGGGGGAAAATAAGAACCTTTTTTACTCGTTCTAATTATAAAGCGCAGTTCTCATTACTAGTCCCTTGTTAATTTCTGTGTTTTATTTGGAAAAATATTATTATCAAAAAGCATATTCTGAGGAATAATAAATTCAAGAATGTGTTTTGACTTACAGATAACGTCCGGAATACAATATTTCACAGCCCACTTTATATAAATATTTTTAAAATTTGTAACACCCTGATACCATTGTTTTAAGTGAAATGTTCAGCTTAATGCAAATTAGAGGGTAATATTCATATGATCAATAATTTAGAGCTGCAGCTTCTCTGTGTCCTCAGTGATTGCGTGTTTATAAGCATCACACTGTAAAGCAACACGAGGGCTATTGGCAACGGACTTCAAATTTTGAACCATGATCAAGTGACGATAGACACCTTAGCTGACATTAACATTTCCTAACTACCACATCACACCAACGGGGGACTTTGAGCCATAATAGATTTAACGGGCATCAACCCCTCTACACAGCGGATCTTGAGTATCAATGAGTCTCCAGGTCATGATACACTCACTGGCCACAAGCTCGTGCCCATGACTACTTGGATACTATGGCCACTATGTATTTGCTGAGTAGTGAGTGAGTGAATATTAACGTCGCACTTTTCAGCTACACGAGGGCTTTTGGTGACAAACCTCATAATTTTGAACCATGTTCAAGTGACGAGGGTGAAACCTCTGAGCTGGTACCTCCCTCTTCTAACTTCCACACCACACCAATGGGAGGGCGTTTAAGCTCTCGACAGATTTAACGTGCATCACTTCCCTACACGACGGGTTTTAGTGGTACTGAGCTCGATTTCATGGCATGCCTGAAATGATCCGATACCTTGGCCACTGGGCTACCGAAGCCCCAGGTTTGGGTTCGGATAGAAGCAATATGGAATGCGCGTCTTCATGTGCAGACTTAAAATATGTTCGATTTGTTTCCACGTCGTATGGATCAAATTAATAAGGGGTTTAATCACATCTCACAGCTTCATTAGCTTCCCAACGAGTTTTTATAATAAGAGTGTTATTCACTGTAAAAGAGTGGCATTTATTGATTGTAGTGGTAAATCCTATTCTTCCAAAAGTGACACTTTTTGCACTTGAAGGGTCAAGGCATGGGTTGGTGCAATGACGTAACGGAGAACATTTGGGGCCCCCCCCCCCTACAAAGTAGGGTTTGGGGCCCCCAAGTTTGGATTTGACAAAGAGTATTTGGCGGCAGTTAGGCTTTGGGTCCCTAGAACCTTGCGGGGGTGTACGTTACGTCACTGGGTTGGGGGCATCAAATGGTTCTTCCCAGAGCATCCCAAACGTACTTTATAGGAATAAGGTTACGCGATCTCACAGCCCTCACCAAAATTGAATTCCTGTCTCCACACAATCATCCACAATGTGTACTAGGGAGTCATACCGCATAAAAATTATTTGGGTTTATAGGAAGATCAGAACGGGCTCCTTCCGAACCGAAAATGAGTATCTTAGCCACCGCTCCAAAACGATCGTCATCGCGTGGGGGCTATTACTGGTTCATTTAGATACCGCTACACTATTCTCCCACCAGTGAGTCGGTGGATATGCGAACGATTTTTTGTTTGTTTGTTACGCAAAGAGCGTGTTTATTTTATTTTTATTATTAATTGTTGTTTTTTTTTAAATTTTTTTCTTATTTTTTTTTTCAAAATATTTATTTTTATTTTATCTTGCGGTAGGGTGCCACAACAGTTCAAAAAATGGCGTTTTCTTAATTCAGTCAAGGTCACCAATGTAGTGGTTAGATCCCGCGACCTTTGGGTTCGTAGCCTAGTACTATCAACAAGACAAAAGTGATCACCCCTGTCTGGAGGCTGTTACTGGCTTATTTAGATACCACTACAGATCTAATAGCTCAGCGGAAAAGCCACAAATGCGATTTAAGAGTCACATTCCTTCAGCGCATTACGGTCAATAGCAACAACAATAACAGTAGTCAATGTACCAGTAGGATAATTCTTTGTGATTCCAGAATTTTTAATACTTAACATTAATATATATGTTACAATAAAGTATATAGTTATATTTTTTTCAGGGATTATATAAAAACGAGTTTTAAAAAATATTTTAGATTTGTAAATTTCCGCATGGGAATTTTAAAAACACCCTTTGTTAGAGATATAAAGAAGTATTGCATTAAATATCTAAGTTAAAACCAAATTTTGAACTGAAACTCGGGAAATTTGCTTGAAAATAAGAGTAAAATAAAAGCGAATAAAAATAAATCCTTCCCTTTGGGATTTCTTAAGATTTGAAACATAAAGTAATTTGCAAAGAGATTTAATTTTTCCTTTATCTCCCACACACTTTTAACACTTGGTTTAAAAGTACATAAATTTTTTATGTACTTTGTCATACATAGATTTTTGTTTCTTGATACAAATATAGTGTCAACAGAGATTTCATTTTCTTTCCGTCAAATTTCATGGGAATTCAAAGACTAAAACATACATTAAAAACTTGTGTGTGTGTAAAAGTTATATTGCACAAAAAAACAGCCTGCTTTGTAATTTTGTCTCTTTAATGGTGAAAACTGAGATATTTCTAGTTTCTTTTACCCAAGGGAGTTTTAATTTTTTTCTTTCTATTTTTTTAAAAAAAAATGCTTTTTTTTAAAGGTTTTTACTTATTGCTTTGTCAAAAAATTTCGCCAAATGAAAAATCGTCGCGAAATTCTGTGATATGCAGCCAATAGAGGGAAACTGTTTCCAACGCATGCAAAACCCAATAATCTTGTTCGAGTTTGATGGTAACATTTGGTGATATCATTTGATTTGGCGAAATTGGTGATCGGTATTATATGTAAGTACTAAAAAAATAAATTACTATTCTCGTCGAATCTTAGTGAAACTTTAAATATAAAATTTAATTAAAATCACTTTATGAGCTTCCTTCAAAAATATTATTAAACTGATTTCTAAAATAGCATAGACTACATATCTTTTATAAATGGGTATTTATTGTGCACAATAGACTTATAACAGATGTTCCATTTTCCCCGATAATGCAGAACGCCTTACATATGCCAGTCATGCATATAGTTAGGTTATGGCCAGATGCAATCTTTTATTTAATTTACTGCTAGAGAAACCTTTCCCACATTTTTCGTGTTATGGCTCGAATTCACGCGATGTACAGATTTAACGGTAAATGTCCTTAAAATTTGAAAAGCATTTGCAAGGAAGCTAACTATAAGAAGAAAGTTTCCCGTTTGTTTTACAGAACTTCTTTAAGGGTTTGTTTGAATATCTCTTATAATACACTTTTGATTAAAAGTATTTTTCAGAAGAATTGGATTATTTTTAATTCGTTTCTCCTTTGAATTAAGCTTATTGTTCTTTCATACCGATAAACAAGGAAATTTCTAACATTAAGAAAGTGTTCGACCTTTTACATTTCGAAATTTTTTTCAACATTTAATACAATTAAAATTCAATCCCGTTTTTTTAGTAGCAACAATTGAAAAAAAAAAATTATGTTTTTCTTCTTTGTTGTGTCTGTGATGTAAACAAGGGGAAAAAATAGAACAAAGCACATCCGATTAAACTATCAACTATCATTTAATTTAAAATTAATTACATCCTTCGGATAAATACAATTCATTTACCTAATTATCAACAAAAAATTGAGATTCAAATGATTGTTTTAAGTTTTGACACTCAAATGGCTTAAATCTCTTTTCTACATTTATGTTCGATCAACATAAATTTTAGTACGAATAATATTCAGTGTATGATTTTTATATTTAATATATATATGTGTGTGTATGTATTTTTAATATAAACATTTAATTTCCCAAATTTCTTCATATGTTTGTCAAGAACTAAACTCAAATCATATTTTGAAATCTGTCTGATTTTTAAAGGACAAAGATATTAACCCCTTAACTTCTACCATCGTATATATCTTCCGCGTTCAACCAATGAGTTGAGTGCCCCAGACGTATATATACGTCCTTCAGAAATCTGATTATCTTCTTGGTGCTGCTATCATTAAAACTGTTTCTTAGGGTTTGAAATTTAATAAAATGACTGACTGTATTTGCGAAGGATTTACTTATTTCAGAGACAAATTTTCTTATTCGCCCCCCCCCCATCACCCCATACACCAAACTCGCGCCCCTATGTGAAAAACGGTGGCACTGGGGAGCGAATCGCGTTACTTTTATTCAGTAACGCAGGGGGGTTAAGGAAAACACTACCTTCAATCAAATAAAATTATTTTACACATGGGGAACGTCACATTAACCCAGCATTTCTCAAACTGTGGGGCGCACCCCCCTTGGAGGGCGTGATAACTCGACGAGGGGTGCACGAGCATTATGAAAAGACGAAAACAAAAGATTATTTTAAAAATTATAAATTTACTGAAAGTAAACAAAAATAAAATACTTTCTGGTATAGTAAAATATAAAATACACATTTATACTAATATACGAGTAATACACTTATAAATGCATCAATACTGTACAATTTCTTTTATTATTAATTTAACAATACTAAGTTAAGAACAAGTTTGATAATTACCAGTGACCCCATGGGCTTGTATCAACACTTATCTTGATAAATTGTACAGTTTATAATTAATTCCTTAATTGCCGATTAAAAGTTACGTGATTCGCTCCCGAATGCCACCGTTTTCTACGTAGATGCTCGAATTTTAATGTTCTTTTGGGAGGGGGGGGGGGTAGAAAAGGAATAAATAAGCAAATCCTCCGAAATAAGTAGATCCTTCGCAAACACTGTCAAGTTCCTTTTATTGCATTCCAAAGCCTTCAGAATAATTTTATGGATAGAAGTGCACAGAAAAGATCGTACTTTGGAAAGACGTATATATACGTCCAGAAAATACTTTGGCTGGGTGAGACATTTATATACGTCGGTGGCACATGAGAGGTAAAATTCCTATTGTAGCTTTAGTTTAAAAGTGTAGTATTATTGAATTCAATATATAGTTATTGTATGGACGGGGGCACAATGAAAATAATTGAATATTGGGTCGCGAATATTGAAAGTTTGAAAAGCACTGCATTAACCCTTCTCCTTAATCTTACTGAAAACAAATTCAAATAATTTTCTGGTAAATTCTGAAGGTAAAGCGTTGATGATATAGAAAACTCTATCCGAGGTCCGAAAGAGATTTCGACAAATGCTATTCGCCATTAGTTTTGAGAGATAATTGAACATTCTGTACTTATATTATTAAATATATTAAGATATTTTCATTTAAGGAAGCTTTTCTCAAACTGCGGGGCGTGCCTTCCGGGGGGACGTGATAGCTCTACGAGAGGTGCGCGAGCATATTGAAAAGTCAAAAACAAAATATTTAAAAAAAATACATTAATTTACTGAAAGTAAACAAACAAAATACATTCAGACTTAATAAAAATAAAACACTCATTTACACTGATCCGATACATTTATAAATGTATCAGTATACTCCACAATGTATTTAATAATTTAACAATATAGTAAGTTAGAACCAATTAAAATAATTACCAGTGACCCCATTATCTTCTCACACATGAAATTATATGCAAACATTAACACTCATCTTAATTTGTACGGTTTATAATTAATATCTTAACTGCCGATTAAAAGTTACGCGATTCATTCCCCAATGCTGCGTTTTTCATGCAAGGGCGTATATGTGATGTATTGGGAGGGGGGAGAGTAGAAGGAATAAATAAGCAAATCCTCTGAAATAAGCGAATTCTTCGTAAGAACTGTCAAGGTTCTTTTAATGCATTTCAAAGCCTTCGGAATAATTTTATGGATGGCAGTGCACAGAAAGATCGTATTTCAGAAGACGTATATATACGTCCGGGGCAAATAATACTGTGGCTGAGCGAGGTGTCTATATATACCGGTGGTATTGTAGCCTGTACGCAAAGTATATATTAATGGATTCAATACATTGTTATTGTATAAAGGGGGCGTGATGAAAATTATGATTGAATATTGGGTCTCCAATATTGAAAGTTTGAGAAGCACTGATTTAAGTGGTTTAATATAAGAAAAAATTATAAATGGTCCTATATAAAATATGTTTCTATTAAGTGAGTTACATAAATATATATCCCCTTACTAATCCTAAGAAAAAAGACAAATGTTACCGGAAATATATTACTAAGTACATTATTTCAATACCTTTTTTACCTAGGGCTTAACATTGATCTAAAATCGAAGATCCAATTCGACTTATTCTCAGTCATTTATTCCTAAGCCAGCAAATAAAAATATTCCTAAGCCTCTGTAATAAACTCACTATATTCAACAACTTCCCATACCAGTATCAAATCCTTCAGTTTCATTAAAATACTTTTCTCCTAACGCATCCTTTTCACTTCTTCAGTATACCACTACCACAGAGCCATCCAAACTCTTCCATCTCTCCTTCCGCCATTTCGCCCCAGACCCAGATATCGCTATCGAAATTAGATCAAAACGGGGATCCCGTCAGATAAGGAAATTCCGTTACATTGGGGCGGGGGCGGCGTTTTTCTCTAAAAAGGGGTTGGGGGAAATGGAAAGGGCCCCTCTCCTTCCCTTTTCTAAGTAAAATACTGAGAAATCTGCTGACAGCCGTCGCGTTTATCATCGAGTGTGCTGATTAAATTCTCGGTTGTAATGATAATATCTTGAATGTAATGGCACAAAGTATTTTATGGATTCGGGCCCGGAATATTTTCCTTTAAATGGCCTCGGGGGTGAAATATAGGGGGCAATTTTCCCAAAATCTGGGTTTTTGTGATGTGTTTTATCTAAAAGGGGAAAGGGGCCCCAGAAGGGGTTTTTGATGGGGGGGAAAAAGAATTTTTAAATATGTTTCCCTGGGGTTTTTTTTATTCACTTTGGAGTATGTTTATTGAATTTGGAAGCTTTTTTTTCCTCAATGTTGGTGCGGTTTTGGCTTTTTTTGATCGTGGAAGCTTTTTCGGTTTGATATTTTTTTCAAAAGTTTTTTTAAGAAAAACATATTTTTCCGCTAATAAAAATTTGTTTAAAATTTTCTTGGGGGTTTGCCTATGAAAAAAAATTAAAACGTAGAATATAAAAACCAAAATCAACGTTTCCAATCGATACTTTCGAACAACGATACTCAACCTGCTGCCCGCGAATACTTGGCCCCCCCGTTTAAGTGGGCCCGCCGTTATTTTCCTGAAAAATTCCCTCAATTGCAAAAAAATTTGGGGGGGAATTTTTTGCCCAAAATATAATATATGAATTTTGTTTTTTCTTTTTCGGTGTCTTCGGTCAATTGATATTCTTTTTCTATTTGGAAGAGTTAGGGTTTTAGTAAAACAAAACAACAGAGGAATGAACAGTGGGTAAAATTTAAATTTTTTAACTATCTTTCATATCTTGAAAAATTAAAAAAGTATTCAAAGAAAATAGATCGTTTGAAAAGGGTTGGGGAAGTTGACTACTTTCGGTGAAAAACAAACTTGGTGGTTTTTTTGGGGTTTGTCCGAAATTTTTATTTAAAAAACCAATAAACGGGAACCCATTCAATAATTTTAAACTCTCTTTAAAAGAGGTGAAAAAATGGGAAAAAAATTTGGAAAAACAAAAAAGTTTTTTGGGTTAGGGGAATCCCACGAGAAAAAGGGGCCACCCCTAAGTTTTTTATTTGGAAATTTTCATAAAAACCGCCCTGATGCAGAAATTGGGGAAGGAGTGCTTCTTAATTTACTTCTAATTGAGTTTAAAAAAAAAATAAAAATAAAAACTAAAATAATTAAAAAGAGCAAAACAGGAATAATTTTGATCAAATTTTTTCCCCATTTTAAAAAATCCAAAAAGTTATTTTTTATCTTAAACGTTTTTAAAAAATTCAGTTGAACTGAAATTTTTAAAAACACGATTGTTTTTTTGGGTGACAATGATACTTTTTTTCTCTGGAAATTAATTTACCACTTAATGTTGCGATTTCGTCTTGGTACATATTTATGTTAATTGTATTTAATAAAAAGTAGCTATAAAATAAAATTATTCTTTGTAATCCCAATTTTAGGCTCGGGGGGCTTTTTTTTATATATATTGCTTGTTTATTTTACATTAATATAGGTTATATATTGTTTCAAAAGAATTTATATAACAACCACATACTTAACAATAAACACAACGCAAGTATACAAGCCGTAAGATACAAAATTGCTTCAAAGTGATATTTTTAGAAAGAAAAAAAGAATGAAGCACTTGAAGGTAAAATCTAATTAAAAATATACTGAAAGGAAAAAAAAAATGAATAAAAATTCCTCAGCAAAAGTTCCTTTATTTTTTCTTCACAAAAAATAAAATAGTAAAATTTTAAGGGGTGATGTTGGGGGAAACTCCCTAAAAAGGAACCCCAATGATTATTGTTAAAATTTTCCCGAAATTCCCTTTTTTGGGGCTCAATTTTTAACATCTCGAACGGGGAGCATTTGTCAATGTAAATCGTATGCAAAACATGATAATTATGAGAGGAATACGCAACAGAGAAAATTCCGGTATTTTATCAAAATGTTGTCAAAACTGTCAGACTTATCTCATTAGTGAGAAGCGAAGTTTGAGAAAACCCGATGGCAGATAATAATTCACCGTTATTTATTTGGGAAGAGGTTTTCCTTTTTGGGCAACATATGTTTCCCCCTTTAAAAGGGGGTTTGGTTTTTAAAAGGTAATGTTTTTTTCTTTCCCTTTAGAATTTCCAAAGGTTTAAGGGCTATGTTAGGGTCCCTTTTTTTTAAAGTTTTTTTTTGTATTTTTGTTTTTTTTAAAAGGGTTTTTTTTTGGGAAACCCTGGTTTGGAATTAAAAACGAAAATGGAAAAGTTGGAGAATTTTGCATGTTAGGTAAGAACGCGATTCTTTTTAAAGGGGAAAAAGGGATTCAATGTTACATTAAAAAATTTGGGAATCCCGAAATCTTCAAAAAAGGGCGGATTCTTCAGATAAACGGGTTTTTTTTGGGGTGGTGTTGGGGTTTTTGATTTTGGGTTTTTTGAAATAAAAAAAAAATATAGTTTGAAAAGAAACTGGTTTTAAAACCAAATAATTTATTATGAATTATAGGGGTATTTGCATGGGGAAAATTTACAGAGGGGAAAATTTGATAGGCATACTTCAAAAGAATAGGAAAGTTAGATCCATTCTTTTGGAAAGGGGAATTGAGATTAAATAAAGAACCCTTTTGCCGTGCTATTAAAAACTTTTTCCGCCTGGCGCGAACGAACGGGGCTGATGCGCGAAATACGACGCTTCCGCGGGTGTTGGTGGGCCTCGCCGAAAAGGTTGATGTCGGCTTTTTCAAAGGGACGCTAGATGGCGTTGATGTGGAATACTGTTTTGATTAGAATTGCCGACCTCTGGAAAGGGATATGATCTTACATTTTACAAATGGGATATCCTATATTATTATGTACATTACATAACATAATGTAATGTTACATTACATTACATTATAGCAACGTTACATTATATAGGAACGTTTCATATCAATTGAAACCGACTCACTGACTCGCTCATCAGGATATCTCCGGAACTATTTTGACTTATAGACTTGAAATTGGTCAGTCATGTTCCTTTTGTTGAGTAGAGATTTGATAAGACCGAGTTTTGCGAAAATCATCTCACCAATGAAGGCTGGAAGGGTCTTTATATACAAAAATACATAGTAAATTTGGCGAGTAGATTTCTTTTTTTGAGTAGAGATTTGTAAAGAACGAGTATTGTAGAAATCGATTCCCCAAGGGGAGATTACTTGGATGTTATATGTAAAGTCCCCTTTCCTGAACTGTTAGACCTGTGGACTAGATATTCGGCAAGCACGTTGCTTTTTCTCAGGAGACATCCGTGAAGGACGAGATGGGCAGAAATTGACTCCCAGGGTGTTATGGAACGTTATATATAACGTTTTTACCCCGTAACTAGACTCGTTTTTAAACTATTATTTCTAGAGACTTGTAATTTGGTTTCTTTGTGGAGTAGAATTTCCCTATAAAGTGTCCTATCCGGAAATTCACTCCAATGATGTGTGACGGGCTCACGCGTCTTTTCTTTAGCATAATCTCTGGGTTCTTTGGTGGCCAAGATTAATGGCAACTCTTTCCAACCAAACCCAGAAGCGAATGTGAACACGAAATGCAAATAAGAAGCTTTTAAAAATAACAGAATTTCCCAGTAAGTGGGATGGCAATTTGGGGAATGTTATGTGAAAAAGACTAGGGGGAAATTGACACCAATGTTTACCTGGAAAGTAAACCATTAAGACAAGGTGCATACCATTGCACGCGCCCATACGTTTCCACATAAAGATTGAATCTAAGTTTTGATTAAGGTAGGACTGATTGTTTGATATTAAGATTGTAATATTATTATAAGTGAGTAGGTGGATTAAATAATTATTTAGAGAAAGTGGTTTAAGTTACGCGATTCGGGTTAACTATCATTGTGTGTTTGATCATTATAGATTCTCGCTTAATTAAATTTATCTAAATTGTTAGACATTTAAGTTCTATTCTTAATAAAGTCATATTAAGAATTAACAATGTCTATTCCTTTTGCAAATCCTACACCTTAGCTCACGCTGACAATCAAAGATACGGTCACCAAAGAGGGGTGGCGGTATCACAGATGGATTAAGCTGTCGTAAAATATAACATGTTTCGTTTTAGAAATTAAAGTCCTGGCATTTTGAAATCAAGGGGAGAGTTGGGTAAGAATATTTTTCTGTACAAACAAAATGATAGTGCTATTTATAGGACCTAGATATCAATAACTTAATAACAATAAATAGCTATACAATATTATGACAAGGCTAGCGATTGATTGATTGATTGATTGAATATTAACGTCGCACTGTTCAGCTGCACGAGGGCTTTACAAGGCTAGCGAAGCGGTTGGTTTATAGCGGTTAGTAAAAATATCAAGTGCCAATCAATTTATACTCAAACTATGAATAAGAATCCTAAAAAATCATATACTTCTGGATACATGTAAAAACTAATAATGTGATGGGAAATAACTACAGTAGATTTATAATTATTAAAAATAATTATTAAACATAGAAGGAAAACCAATATCAATCACCTAAATAAATAAGGTTGATATAAATACAAGCATATACCCGCTTAAATTTCAAAAATTAAATTTTTTCTTTTTAAAAATTGAAAAATCAATAAAAACCCACCTTGCATATATTTGAAAATTTTAAAAAATTTTTTAAAAAAGAAAGCATGGATTTTTGGGACACGAAATTTATTTCCTATTTTATAAAAACTCAAATTTAAGCAAAATGTAATTTCATTAGAATAAAAAATATTTAGATCATAAAATATTATCAATAAAAATAATTGGTATTGTTTATAAAATTATAGTTGACGTAAAAAAATGTATTTAAATTTCTCTTTACATTTTCTCTTCTTTTTTTTTATATATATATATATATATATTCAAATTTTAAAAAAAAATACTTTCTATTCATCCATTCAAAGAGTGGAATTGATTTAAAATTTTTTTTTTTGAAACTTGTTTTTGAAAAGATTAAAAAACCTTTTAATGGGCCCCTTAGGTGACTTAGATCAATATAAATTTTAAAGATTTTTTTTTTGAATTAAATAGCAATTTTTATATCTTTCACATTTTTCAGAAATGATTGAATCTTCAAATTAAACAAATGTTATATTCTTTTTTATGTTGGACTCTATTTGTCTTAAGTTTTAATAGCATTATCCGTTTTCCATGAACTAGATGAGATACACTGTATTCAATTTTTTTTAAAAAAGAAAAAATTCTTTTTATTTGAATCCCTGCTGAATAGAGGATTAAATTTTTTTAAGCAAAATACTTTTGTGTGTTATACTTGAAAAATATGAATAAAAATTAGATTCCCACAGGAATATGTTTTTTCAGGTCCCAAACTATCTTTGTTGTAATCCTTGTTGCTATATTTTTTTTTATCTCTGTTTTAAATTTTTCTCTCAGTCATCGAAATTTTCTAACCAAATGTTTGCTACAGGGAAGTGATTTGATTAATTTATTCGAAATAAATTTTTAATCTACGATTAGTATTTTTCTTATGTTGAAATGATAAAAATAATTATAAATTCATTCATATAATAAAATATTGTATCCCGAATGAAATGATTCGTTCGAACTATGTATTTTTAACTTTTTCATGTACATTGTTTTTTTTTAAACGGAAATTGGCTAAAGTGTTTCATTTGATCAGTTCTTAAAATTTCTTTAGTCCGTGGAAGATTTAAACTAATTGTTAAAACCCTCCGCTAATATATGAAAATTTAAAATGCAATTTCGTAGGGGAATTTTTGGATTATCAATTGATTTTTTTTTTTCTTTAAAAATTTTTTAAAACAAAAAAATAAAAATTTTAAATCCCCCCTTAAACACACACAGTTATAGTTCATTTTGAATTTGTCAACTCAATTTTTATCCAATGGAATTTCTACTTTCATTTGTCGACCAGGATTCCAAAAAGGGTCGGGACCCCCGGTAATGAAGACCGTAAAGGGTCCATAAAAAAAAATAATTTGGGGGTCCTTTTAAAAATTTGGGGCTCAGGTAGTATTCATTAAACCAATCGTTACTTTTTTTTTTTAAAAACATAAGGCCAATTTTATTTAAAAAAATAGAATTTTACTATATTTAATGAAGTTAACTTAAAGTTACAAGGGGACAGCATAAATTTTATTAAAACAACGTTTCTTGCCAGAACTAAGCAAAAGAAATATTGGACGTCGCGAATTTTTCCGATCTCTCAATTTGTTACACTCATTCTACGAGGAAAATGACGTTTTAATGTATTTTCAACATTTAAAGGTAACTTATTCAGATTTAAACTGGTTTAAATTCCCTTTGACTAGGCAATACACGGGGCTGAATTCATATGGTCTCGATGATTAAAAAAACATGTCATATACGAGAGAAACGATGAATAGGGCCCTTAAAATCTTAAAAATTAAACGGATGTGAATTTTGACTTTAAAAATTATACCGTTATTTATCCCGAAAAATTAATACAATGAGAAATTTTCAATTGATTCCTTGTGAGAAGGAGTTTCAGATGGGGGCCAACCCAAAAGAAAAAAGACACACTATGACCGAGGAAAATTGGGGGTTAAACTTTGGGGAAAGGGATTGGGGTGTCAAATGTTTTTTTTAAGAAGCACCAGTTTTTCCCCCCCAAAAAGCATTTGTTTTTTTATCAGTTATTTTATGTAACAGTTCAAGTATTTAATTTTTTTTTAAAATTTAAAAAGGTTTTTGAAATATTACCTGAGGAGAAAAAATCTTTTAAATGGGAAAAGAAAACCAGCTGTCAAAAAGTGTTTGTAAAATTTGACACATTTGTATTAGGTGAACACCTAAAACCGGAAAAAAAGGAAGAGTCCGAGACAAAAAAATTTGGATCCCTAGTTTTACTTTTTTTCACTTTTACTTAATGTAATAAGGGTTTTAAAAGACCAAAAAAAAATGAATACTTATCTAAATTATTTTCTCCTGGGTTTCAAAATATTTTTATATCTATTTTAATTATTCATTTAGGGGTTTCAAAATTTTTAAAAAATATTTGGAACTTGACTTAAAAGAAAACATAAAAAACCAGAAAGGCCTTTTTTTAAAAGAGGGTCAATCTGACGTTGGTGACCATTATGATTACGTTGGATCCGAAATAAAAACTGACATGACAGTGAATATAATAGTTTCTTTAATACGTCCGAATAAAATCTTAAAAGAATTTTGGGTTGAACGGACATTATGCCCAAATCTTAAAAAGTTATTTTATCCAGTTGATGACCAAAATTAAAAATAGTTAAGTCAAAATTAGATGGTGTTCATAGTCCCTTAACTGAACAGGTTCAGCGAAAAGATTTTTAGAACAAAAAACCCAAATTTTGAAATTAAGCATATGCACAGTTTATACGTGATAAAAGTCTCTTTTCCATCCTTTTTAACTTGGGGGGTTTTTAAATTCATAAAAAATAGTTTGGGTTTTTGTAAAATACCCTGGGTACTAAATATAACCATCTACTGAGCCCTTGGGGAAACGGGAAAATTTGCACCTATCTCGAAAAAAACAAAATATGGGAGAAAAAGTATTTTAAAAAGGTGGGGTATGATCAATTTAGTAGAAAAAAACACCTATGGGATCAATGAAAAAAAAAAACGGGTTTAAAAAAAAGTTTTTTGGCCTTTGGGGATTTCCTACCGTATGTTAGAAAAAAGTTCTTAATGAAAAAACTGTTAAACAATATACCTTTTTTTAATTTAACCCCCACTCAGTCAATGAAATTTAATCCCCGTTTGAATATCACATTCCCCAGTTTTTGGACAGAGGTTTAAAAAAGGGCCTTTCCGCAGGGTTTTGTGGAAGGTTGGGTACACCTTGCTTCAGGTATCCCCACGGAAAAGCCGTGGGTCAGATCAAATGCTAGGGCCAACTTCCCCCCCAAAACCCGTTTTGATTCCCCAAAACTTTTGACAAGGGATTTCTTTACGAAGATCCCGGCAGGCGCGAGTCATGTTGGTCAAATAATGGGGAGGGAGGGGGAAGAAAAAAGGGATTTCCCCTTTCGCCAATTGCTTCACTGTACTTTATCCTGTGGGAAAACCTGAAACAGCAGAGGGGCATCCCTTCTACAAACGTTTTAGGGGCCCCCAAAAGATTCCCTTTTTTCCCCTGGCAAAAAATCTATGCTCAAAAAGCGTAACATGGCATTCAAACTATGATCCAAGTGTGATTTTAACCGACGGAAAGTTTACATCCAAAAAGGTTTTTGTTAAAAAATTTTTTGTTTTTTCAAATCATTTTTTTTGCACAAAGTAGGAAATCACAAAAAATAAGCTTGGTTCAACCATTCTATTCTTTGTATTAATGACGGTGGTGTCTTTTCTACTTCCATATTCTACAACTTTTAAATCATTTTTTTCCGTCCCTTCCGTTTTGAGATAGGAATGCTAAATCATCATTTTGCAATCATTTTAGCCTGATGGAATTTTACAATCAGGGGAAGCGTAGGGGGTTTTATTCAATATAGCGCATGGCTATTTTACTATACCTAGGCACCACTTTCATGAATATAGCAGCTGTCGCTTTGAAGTTAAGAGATTGGCAAGAGACTTTAGTGGACATACTGTATAACAATATATTTATATTACCCCATAAATACGATTTACAATTTTGTGATTGTAATTTATCTTTTCTGTGCCAAAATAATCAAAATGTATTATCATATTTTTTGCAACTCTTTAATTATCCATACAGTGCTCTTTTGATTAATGCTTGAGATTTTACAAATAATTATCATTGCATTTAGGGTATCTTTAAAACACAAGGTAATCTTTATGTTTTTGGTTAAGAAAAAATAATACTGCACTTCCACCATTGAGCGCAGCACGCCTTAATATTTCAAATAGTCCGGTTTCACACATCTGTTGACTTATCAACGGTCCTAATTTGGTATCCACCAACAATTTCGCCATGGTTTAAGCCCTAACACCTTACCAAGAAATCTGGTTAAATTTCTACTTTTTCGCTGCCGTCATTCAGTTAGCGGAAGAACAAATCGAAAGCGATTCTTACGCGAACGATGAAAATATTTATCTGCTATCACGCTACCGCCAGCCAGCACTGTCATATTTCGCACTATCTGGCGGCCGCGAAACCGATGCACGGCCACCACGCGATACCGCTTCTGGCTTATTCCGTACCATGGTTTTATGTCGCCGCTGAGCCAAAACAAAGTATCTTTAAAGATGATGCTGTTAGTTTAGGGATTACAGCAACCACGCGGCGGCTACAGCAATAATTGCAGTATATGTCGTCCAACCATCCGTCACACAGCTCTCTGCAATTGATAGTTTTTCTTTAATCCGTATTGATTTTCGTGACAAATACAGTTTGTATAAATGATTCGATGAATCAATGCTTATCTCTTTCCATTAATTTATAATCAAATTAGAATGAAAGTTAATTTTTCTTCCCTCTGTTTGGAGAAATTTCTATAATTAACTGATATCGGTTAAAAGGAATAATTTGAAATTCATATGATGCATGTATTTTAGAAATTAATGAAGGGGCAATTTTTATACTTAATAACAACATCAAAAACATGTTACAAAACAAAAATAGCTTAAAGTCTTTCAATTAAATCAGCTATTAAAACATGATTTGAATTAAAATTAGCTATTAACCCTCTGAAGCATAGGAGAGATATCGTTCCATTGAATACCAAATTCATAGAATTGATTTTATAAAGTAATAACGCACTTAGTCAATGGTATACACTCCGAGCTAATTACCTGGTATCAAAGAAAGCAATTAGATGACGCTAGAAGGGCACAATGAGGTACAAAAGTTACCTTGGCCTCACAAGGTGGAGCAAATTTCAGAAGTGTGTTGAATTGAACCACAATTCGGAAAGAGGTATTCTACACGAAAACAAAGCATTGTTTTTGTTACCTCAATTCGAAAAAAACAAATATTAATTTATAGTTACAGAGGGTTAAAGCAGTGCTTCTCCAACTTTCAATATTCGCGACCCAATATTCACTCAAGCTTATCGCTGCCCTCCATACACAGTAACAGTGTATTGAATGCAATAATACTATACTTCTACGCCAACCCACAATGGCCGTGACTCTAAACTCTTAAGTGCCAATGACGTATATAAACATCTCGCTCAGTCAAAGTATTAATTTTCTGAACGTAAATATACGTCTTTCCGAAGCACAATCTTTTCTGTGCACTGCTATCCATAAAATTATTCCAGCTGGAATGTACAAATGATCTGATAGTATTTATGAAGGATTTACTTATTTCAGAGGATTTCGCTTGGTCATTTTCCCTTCCTTGTATTTTATTCTTTTATGAAAGGTATCAAAAATACACGTCTACGTGGAAGACGGTGGTATTGGGGAGCGAATGCGAAGCTTTAATCGGCAAGTTAAGAGATTAATTATAAAACGTATAAATTAAAAAGGTAAGTGTTAATACAGTTTTCCATGGGGTCACTGATAATTATCAAACTTGTTCTTAACTTAGTATTGTTAAATTAATAATGAAATACATTGTAAAGTACTGGATACATTTAGAAGTGTATTATATCAGTGTAAATGTGTATTTTATCTTTTATTATATCACAAAGTATTTTGTTTGTTTACTTTCAGTATAAACTAATAAATTTCTGAGTAATCATTTGTTTTCAACTTTTCAATATGCTCACGCCCCCCTCATAGAGTTATCCCGCCCCTCAAGGGGGACATGCCCCATAGTTTGAGAAACGCTGGGTTAAAGCATAATTTAACTAAGATAACTTAGTACGATCTCTTACAATCAGGATCACAACCTATGCTGTTACACAACATGATAATAATTAAAAAAGGAACGAAAATAAGCTTTCTAAAGTCGTTAGCAGATCATATAGAGATACTTGGAGAAGAACCAGAGTAAACTACTTATATAACTTTCAATAAATAATTCTTAGTATAATCTCGCCATATAATTTATACATCTTCAAACTTTGCAGTTTCATTCAACCGGGGTATTTGCATTTGGAGCACGATATAAATAATTAAATAATGAAGCACATCAGCCTTAAGAATTTCAAACAGTGAATTTTATAATATATGTATGATAAATCCGCATATTCAAATTATTTAATCAACAGCCCTATATATATATATCGATCTAGAAATATGTCTCCATCCAACTCTTTCTACTAGTACAACTAACCTCCATCAATTATTCAAGCAAGAGCAGTATTGTTTACAAATAACACCAGCTCTTATATTTGGTACTCCCTCTGCGTAGGCTGCAGGATCAAGCGATAGTGATTATTGAGTGATCATAAAATAGAAAAATCTGGAAAAAAAATAATAAATAATGCTGGATTTGCCATAAAGCTGCAAGAAATCTAGCCCCGCCATAAAATACACCTTATACGCGCTTTACCTGAGGCGACATTTATTATTTTAGAGTCCAATCCAGGTCCTTCTTGCACAGGGTTTCGGTTTGAGAACGAAGCCGTAAAAGCTCTTTTTCCAAGCTTTTCAGTAAACCTCACAAAGAGTCGTAAAAAAGTGCCGTAAATTTGGATTTCTAAGCTTACCTGATCCTGTGTTGGACGTCTATATGAAGTCCAGGGTTTATTTACGATCCTGGAGTATTAGTGAAACTGGAGGTATTCTTAAAAAAGATTCTATAAAAATCCATATAACGTTCCCCGTTTCTCCATTGTTTATTTGTTGTATGTCTTATAACAGTTGTCATTATAGTATAATCTGTGATGTTTGCAGAATTTGAAATGGATTTCGGAATATAATCGTAAATAAAGGATATTAAAATATGTAATTCTGTATCAAACAGAAAATGTTTCACGTTGTATCTTTTTATGTGTCACGTACATGTAACAAATAATATTTCCCACGTAATTTTCACAAAAGAATAGCTTTGGTTTCTTATATCCCTGGCTGTTAAAGCGAGACGGAGTTTCTTTAACTTTAACTATATTTGTAAAACAAATTGTACCTTATTATATTACAATTTTTATTTTGGCTTAAACAAACCCCCACTTGGGTTCTGAAACAGCTGTTGGTGATGTAGAGGACTGTATATGTTGTCAAATAAAAAAAACCGTACATCAAAATTTCAATTTTAATTGCAGATATTTTGAAATCTGCTCATGTAGTTGATTTGAAACTTAACGAATATATTTGAACAGCATCAATGTTGCTGTTGTTGTTGGCGTGTCCTTCCCGAAGGGAAGGAAAGTTGCCAGAGCCTGAGACATAGTTTCGTAGATCTTCTACACGATAGATGGCGACACCACCTATCTCCACCTCCACAATTTGGGCATGGACTGAGGAGGGTAAAACATTCTCCGGTAATAATTTGTAATCTGGCGATTTCGCTGCAAACTGCACCACAAGACTTTCGGACCTACTGATTTAACGAGCGTCTGCTTCGTGTGTATTCTGGGAGAGTATTTGAGGAACCCAGGACCACCGGTCTTATTACAATCGCTCCTTATTGCTAGTGGAAATGTTTTCTACCAGCAATTGAAGTGGAGTGATTTCGCAAGTGAGCACAGCGTCACCCGGTACCGGCGTACCTTAATTTGGGATAATTTATTTGCCGTACTAATGACCTTGGTTTCGCATTTCCTATATGACAGTCTTCATAGGAACTAAAATGTAATTGTTGTACACATCTCCGACTTTTTTGGGAGTGGCAAACGTTTTTTACAATCTTACAGTACTTGATCTGAGTGAGCTTCCCGCGTGACTACATTTGTTCCAAAATATTTTCCGTGAATAGGCTACATTTTCTTCCAAAACAACTTATTAAACAACTTATTGGTTTGATTACTGTGTTGTATGACTCATTATAATTTATAAATATAAATGAACATAATACAAAAAAAAAGAAATGGGCACCTGCAATCTCTATTGAATGAAGTTGAGATTTTGGAAAACGAAATTGCTCAAGCAAGGGAAAAACCTGATGATATAATGGATATTAATAATGATAGCGAAAGTAAATTTGAGAAAAGCAATGAAGCATAAATTTAAAATAATGTTTGAAGTAGCAGGTCAGTCTCTCATTGTTTATAATGTGGTTCAAATATCAAGAACTCATACATGTACATATGTACATGCATATATGAATACAATTGAAATCAAAATGGGGGCAGTTAAGAGTTTTCATTTATTACTGGAAGAAGAGAAAACCAAAATGTTATGGTTGATTGGGAATGTGATAACTTCTGGCTGCAATACAAGCATCACAGTGGTGTTCCATTCAGCGAATAAGAATCCGAAGCAGTCACTGTCAGACTGAAACTCCTTTGTGCCATGCAATAAAAGTTAAAGAACGGGAATTTTTCCTCTGATGTTCTTGAGCATACTCACTCGTTTTTTGGACCTTTGCTAGCCATTTATTGTGCTTTATATCTTCACTATCAAAATATTCCTCTACGAGCTGAGAACGTTGCGGGGCGTCGCATTTAGTCGAATTGTGGGCCCATAGCACATAAAAAAAGATAAACATAATATTCCAGAATATCATTTATGAATTTTGTTCTGTTAATAGAGCCTTCATTGAAAAATGCAAAAACTCCGTGTGTCCAAAAGACATTAAGCCTGTCCGCATCAAAAATTCTACCCCCGCGATACTGATCTAGTTCTGTGATGTTAAGTATGTGATAACATGTTGGACCTTCTCTCTAAGAATATTCTCATTTCTTGATACGAATCCCTTTATAAGATGAATTGTGATTCATTGAAGAACCTCACATCATGCCCATTGCTGATTGTCCATTTTATTATTCGCAAACTTCATCGCACTTCTCTCTCTTTTGTATACAAGTCAATAGCTAGCAAACAATCGAATGTTGACATGTATGGTACTGTCCCGGAGTTTTTTGTACACTTTATGCCAAGTAATTACTATTCTTCGGTGGCAGCAATTTCTAAAGACAGTTAGTTGTCTGGTATACAACGTCCAATTACGTCATGCAGTCTTATCTTCTCTTTTGGTCGAACTATAGCAACTTAAGCCATCTATAACTTTTCAAATTGGTACTGTTTCTATAGTTTCCGAAACTACGCCTTATATAGCATTAGTCACATCTGTATGCGGTCATCTATTCCAGTGACTCTGTCTTTTTAAACAAGTTTGATTTACTGAGCAATAATCAATATTTTTTCAACTGTTGAAATACGCAAGAGAGCATTTATTACGCAAGCAATCTGAATCTCTAATGTTCAATCACATAACTTTATTTGCAGTATTTCTAATATAGCTCTCCAATCGTCCTATTACTTCTCTAACAATAGATTTACACAAATGTTAGTTAACATGGACAAATTATATAAGTGCAACATCAGAGGATTTCTGTTTTATTTAATCCTTCCAATTCTAATTTCGCAATTTCAACTAACCCTCGAACATAAATGTGCATTACTAGAAATATTTAAAAGAAATGTAATTATTTTTTAACAATCAATCCACATTATACATACTGAGAAAAAAAAAATACATTTGTAAAATGCATTTCTAAATTAATTATTGTAAACAATTCAAAGGGCATAAAACGTTTAAGTTTGTTCCATGCAGCATAATTGCTATACGCAACCAACATATAGATCACAATATTTTTAAGCAATTCATTACACAAAATTTAAAAAAAAAATCAATTAATCAAAAATTAATTCTCGACAAGCATTATTTAAGCACAAAAAATATAAATTCAACTTATCTCAAATGTATTTACATTGATATTTAGAAATTTAGTCTATGCCTCCTTTCAGAGCTATTCGTTCAAATTTACCACGAAAATAAAGCTATATTTCGCTTTCATAGTTAAATACGTTCAGCCTATTCCCACGAAAATTCCGCGTAAGTGTTTATATAAGGTAAGCGTATCAAAATTTATGGACTTCCGCCGTCTGTGGCCTTTGTGCGAAATCTGGGCAGAGTTTATGTCAGTATTTTGCGACAGATGTTGAGTTATGGTTTGACGTGTCTGGCTTTCAGATCACGTGACATTAAGGTAAACTACCCATAAGCACGAAATATATCCCGAATATCATGCAAAGGTTGGCTGATTGGAAGGATAAAGCAACAAAAAATTCGCTGCATTTCCTTGGTGGAAACGCAAGAAATTATCTCAAAATACTTCTGTTCTGAAATATTTAGTTAAACGAGATTAAAAATTGTTTTTTATCCTTTAACAGGATAACAATAAAGGAAAAAAAGTGCATGAGAAACATCCAGATGTCACGCATCAATTTTAATGTAATAAAAGACATCAACTAATTACTAGCATGAATATAACATGCAATTTCTTACGAAACACAAGAGTTTAATGTATGTTATTACATTTATAATGGGGTACGGAAGTATAACATGGAAATTTCGTCGAAACATGGTACTAAACGGTACAATGTGCTTCCAATTTTGTTTTAGTTTAAAAGTAATAAATACAGGGTTATAGTTTATTCCTTTTGGAATATATTCATTAGATTTTATTATTAAAACTATAAACAAGGGGGGGGGATTTTTGAAATGTATGGAGTATAATTATTAGAAAAAATGTGAAATATAAATATATCTCATATAATTTTAGAATAAAAATTATAGTATATTAAAGTAAAATTATGTTAATGTCATAAATAAAAATTGCATATTTAGAAACTATTTATTATTATTTTTTATTTAAAAGATTTTCATTTAATTAAGATGTATTCCGTTAAAATGGAACACTTATTTAATTCCTACTATTAGTTCACTCTCTCCCTATATTATATATATAACTTAACTCAGTGGCTCGACAGCCCATGAGAGCCAATGCCTACTGTGCCCAACTCAGTATACGTGACTTTGGGCCCTGAGGTGGACAGGGAAATGTTGCGGTCAGGTGGTCCGTCTGACGCGAAAGCCCCAGAATTAAGTTCCCAAGCAAGCTTGGTACTCATTTATCGAACCACTGAAGGGATGAAAGGCTGAGTAAGCCTTGTCCAGCCCGGGGTTTGAACGTCGGACATGTGTCGTAGAAGCGCGATGCACTAACAACTCAGCCATTGGGATATATATATATATATATATATATATATATAGGCTTATTCTCTACAAACAAGAGATAACATCAAAACAATCACATTCGAAAAACACATAGACAGTAGGAAAATCACACAATGAAAGACATAAGAGTAACCGAGATTAAAAATTATAAAATGGATGCTGCAGTGTTATAAACATTACTGACTTAGGACAGCTACTATATAAAATAATTTGTATAAAAGTGGGTTTGAACATGTTTTTTTGCCAGCCAACCTTCCCCCTTTATGTAAATATATATATATATATTATATATATTGTTCATATTTTCACAATCGTTAACATACTTTCTATTCATCCACTGAAGTTCAAAAACATTTTTTTAAACTTGTAGTGGATGACACTTGATGTTAATACATTTTTTCAAAATATTAATTTATTTGTTAAACTTAATTAATGAATAAATAGTAAAAAACAAAATATAACAGCCCAACACCATATATAAAATGTAAAATCACTCGTTGTGTCCCTTTAGTGCAATGGACAGCGTTTTGGACTTTTAATCCAAAGTTCGTGGGTTCGAATCCCACCTGGGATGGCCTAATTTCTGAGAATGTAATTTCTTTTGACTATACTATTGTATTGGAATAATTAAATTTAATAAATGAATAAATAACAACAAACAAAAATAAGAAACCAACACCCTATATAGAAAGGAAAATGAAAAACTGCAAATAAAATCGCTTTCTATTTTGCCACTTAATATTGTGATTCTGTCATATGCATATACATATTTATTTTAATTGTAATTATTTACTAAAAAGTAACTGAAATAAAATTTTTCCTTGTTGACCTAAGTAGGAATTAACTTAAAAATTCTTTTATATTACTTGTTATCAATATATTTACAAATATCCTATACAATTTATAATAATAAACTATAGTCCTATAAAACTTGTAATGTATACGTTTTCTATGCTCCGAAATGTTATTTTGGAACGTACTTCAAGACCTTAAGTATCACGTTCTGCAAAATATTCCAAAAAATTCTTTTTGATATTTACTGACCCTCACACAACCACATTTTTCTTTAAAAACACGCCATTCAAAAATGACCCGACATTTCATACTCTCTTCCATCTCAGAGGGAAATGTTATTTCAAAAACGTATGAAAGATACAAAAGCTAGAAAAACTCCCCGCCTTTTCTGAGTTTTGTTTCTAACACGCTGTCTTCTCGCTTTGCCACGAACCATTATCGCTTCCTTCGCTTTGGCCCCGGGCGTCCTGAAATAACAAGGAGGGTCTTCGCAAAACACTTGAATTGGAATCATTCTCAGCCATCAGGAAAGAAAAAACTGCAGGATTTGAAAGATGTCATTATTCTTGTGGTTGGACCAAAGAGAAGTGTTTGTGAATTGTAGTGAATAAATTACTTGAGGTTTGTCTCTTTTATATAGAATGTTTTGAGGTGGATTGAAGATATAGTTTGTTAAACGATGGGATATTTTTATATAGCACAAAATGAAGATTCTTAAATAAAAATCTTTCTTTTTTCTTCAGAAAGTATTGTTATTCATTCAATTACAGTCGGATCTCTATATAACGAAGTCGCTAAATACCGAAAAAAGTTCGTTATATGGAAAATTCGTTCTATAGAGGTTCATCTTTCAATTTTCTTTAAGAACCATATAAAACAAGTATTAAATTAATAAACAATATATATTAAAAAGTAATTATTCACACCTTTTTATAAATTAATATACATTCATTTAATACATCTTACCTATAAAAAAGGAAAGAAAAACTGAAAGTTTCTTGACTCCTTTATCCACTTCTTGAAGAATTAAAATGTTTTCTTTGATGCTCAAGCACTTACGTTTTGATATTTTCGAGCTACAAGAATTAAAGTTACCAGTATGACTGATCAATACTACAAATGAACGGAAAGTAGTTCAAGGATACGAGATTTCACTGAGGGTGAAAGGAGATTTCGAAGATGTTTCCAGTGAACTGAACACAATAGGGGTTAAAGGTAGCAATGCCCAGTCTCGGTCAAAGTCTTGGATGAAATGCCCAGAACTCTAGTTCTCTCGGAGAGTTAAGCACTTAATAAAACTAGTTCAAGATTTATGACCACCATAAAATGTGCTAAAAGAGAGAATAACTCGAAATGTCCAGAAATACAAAAATAGAGAGAAAAAAATTGAATCGCAAGAGAAAAAGTTCGTTATACAGAAAATGCACTTCGCTATAGAGAGGTTATTTTACGAAGAAAATCGTGAAATGTTCAAGGTTCCAAGAAAAGTTCGCTATATAGAAAAATTCGCAATATAGAGGTTCGTTATATAGAGGTTCGACTGTATTTACTTACATCAAAAGTATGTGAAAGAACTTTTTGTGATAAGAGATATTTGCCTATGTTTCTGAATCAATTGAGCAGCCAGAAAGAAAAAAAAGTAAGATAAAGAAAGAGGAAGATCAAAGCTATAGAAGTGGTGAGAATTTTTAACATCTGGTATTAAGAATTATTTTAGTAAAAAAGATTTTAAATTTTTTGAAGATTTTTTGTCAAAGTTATAGTTTTTAAAACCTGATGTCTCAAAAACTTACTTTTCATATTTTTTTTGTATAAATTGTGACGAGTATTTACGCGACCTTTTTACTAATCCTCTTGGAGAATCTTTGGGCTAGCATTCGCGTTTAATTCACAGCCATCCCTCTCAAGAAGAAACCCTGACATGCAGAGTTTGTATAGTATATAAAGCCAGAGTTTGGTAATTGTAAGGGAGAAGGAGTGGAGAATCTGTTGCAGCGTTACTAAGGTAAGATTTAATCGATTTACATAACGTGAGTTGAGAACGGAGTTTGCCTCTATACTAATTTAGTGGTTTGGGAATTTATAGTCTAAAAATTGATTAGGTTAAGTTGAACTGTTTACTTGCGCTTATTCACTAAGGGTTTATTGCTTTCTTTATATCACTCCTAAGGTTTCCTCTGGTGGTTTAAATTGTGGTTGATTAGTGTGCTTGTGAATAATAATAAATAATATTTATTATGGATGTTTCTGGTCATGCTTTGTTTCCTCCCACACCCTTAGGTAGGCAGGACGGTGAGGGAGCGACTTCAGGGAGAAGTCGCTCACAACATATTGTTATTAAAAGTATGATAAAGGTAATGATATGTAGATTTAGCTTTAACATCAATATAATTTTTTTTAACAGTTTATTGTTACGAACACCATGCATTTTATAAAATTTTCTATAAGAAAATGTACAATGAACTATAACTGCTTAGTAAATCTGAATATATTTTAGATTTTAGTTCATTGCCTTTATAATTGTGTTGAGTATGATGTGTGGAAAATAATTTTAACATATGGCTTTGAATTCCATGTAGAGTGTTTTAAAATTCGGTCTAAATTTCGTCAAATTTTACCTAAAATACCCCACTTCAATAAATTAAAACTGGAATATAATTTCCTTATTGCTATTTTGCGTTAATTCAAGTCATAAGTACCAACAAAAAAATATAAAACTACTAAAAGCATGGCATTTTAGAAAACGTCTCATAGAGGGTATTTATTAAAACTATATAACATTTTAAAAAATTCAATTACTACAAAATATTGATCACTGATAGATTTTTAATTTTTCAGTAACTTTAAATTTATGTACTATAATGATTTCATAACAGAATCAAAAAAATAAAGCATAAATTTATTTTTACAGTTTAAGAAATAATTTTTAAAAAATCTCTCCTAATTGGCGATGAATATAATTATCATTAAAAAGAGGATATCCTCCATTTATTTTCGAAAAACAAATACAGTTTGACAGTGCTGTTATTCAGATATATATTTCCTTGTTTGGAAATACAGTTGTTTTCGCTTGTTCACCATTGTAATGGATGAAAATTCCCTGATAGAATAGTGAAAGCGCCTTTAAGTAATTTAATTATCTATAAGAGTGAAAATCCTAGATGAAATTTATTTTTTTCTTGTAATATGTAAAAAAAATACAAGGGACTTCATATAATAGTTCACCATAGATTCTTTTAAATAATAGGCTTCCGATAATCAATAATATATGACAAAAATCACCTCATACAGAAAATTATATGAGGTGTAATGGAAATTTGAATTAAATTTACAGAAAATAATTTAGTTGTAAATGGCATCGAAACCTTTTAATCGTGTTTCAGAATAAACGTGCTTATCAAGGTTTTGTTATGATGCATGTGTTTTCATAGAAATTTTGTTGTGAAGCATGTGCTTTTATAGAAATTTTGTTGTGAAGCATGCTTTTGTAGGACTTTTGCTGTGAAACATGTTGTTACAGGACTTCGGTTGGGAAACAAGTTATTATAGGACTTCGGTTGAGAAATATGTTATTGTAGAACTTTTACTGTGAAACATGTTATTGTAGGACTTCAATTGGGAAACATGTTGTTACAGGACTTCGGTTGGGAAACAAGTTATTATAGGACTTCGGTTGAGAAATATGTTTTTGTAGAACTTTTACTGTGAACATGTTAATGTAGGACTTCAATTGGAAACATGTTTTTATAGGACTTCGGCTGGGAAACATTTTATTGTAGGTTTTTTGCTGTGAAACATGTTGTTATGGAACTTTTGTTGGTAACATATGCTTACAGAACTATTGAAACAGCACCTGTTTAACAGAGTCTTTTCAGGAGTGAGGGGAGAAAATTAGAGCTATTTTCATTTGATTAGTTCAGTCCTTCAGTTTGAAATGCTTGCATTTAAATAAATGTAGTTTTCATTGGAACTAGCATTAACAATAATATCAATTAAAAAATAAATTATTTTAGTTTCTAAAGAAGTACAAATTTTAATGTGGTGGTGGTACTAATCCCCATTTGGTCTAATGAAACTAGACCAAATCCATGAGTCCATAAATCTGTACAAAGTCTAAGAACATCAAGGGGGATGCAACAGCCTCCTCACAGGAAAACCCCAGACATTGCACAATGTGCTGAGGAGAAAAAGCACAGATGTTACATTTGGGGCAAATTGGGAAGCTTCTTTTGCCACCCTCAAAACTCATGCACTTCAGATGACCAGTCGAAAATCGTGAGAATGCCGTTTGATATGATCTGGAACCCTTGAATAATATGGCGGATCCAGGGTGTCTTTGAAAGTATCATGGGTGTACAGGAGGGTCTACCCAGGTTCTACATATTAATTCTTTAGCCCTGGAGTAGATCTCAGTCGATGTAAGGACCATGTGGTCTTCCGGATCCACAGGATTGCTATTAGCCGCATTTGCAAGGTCGTCCGCAACTTGGTTCCCATAAAGACCTACATGAGAAGGCACCCACTGTAGATGAATAGGGTGCCGATCCGAAAGCTGTTGAAAAAGGGGAAGAATACTCCTGCTGATACTGTCGCCGATAGATGGCCAATTCGATAAATGTTGGATGGATGATCGGCTGTTTGTCAGTATCCAAATTTCATAAAAGCTAGATCTCTTATGTTGTTAATAAATGAAAGGCCACGCATGATAGCTTACATGAAATTTTAATGTTGTTTACTTGATTAACTGTCACGCAACCAGAGTATCTGAAATTCGACTCAGGCTAAAAGTAAAAGCTCAACAGTGCAGAGTGTGTATGTCTGATAATTTCTGTCTTATGAACTTTTGTATTTACTAATTTCGGGAAACTTCAAATCTTAATGATGAGTTTTAATTATCTTTGGAAGAATTAAGTAAATTCGTATTAATAAAAGACATAACAAAAATAAGCAAATGTATTCCACACACACACATTGAAGTTAATTAAGACTTAACAAACATTAAAACATCGCATATAATCATTCATTATTTAAATATTTTTACATCTTTAACATTGTTCCAGTTTGCAATACTTGCACAAAACTGAATAAATTCCAGAGTGTGGGCCCAACAATAGCAATAGGAAAACAAAGAAAGAGAATTGCAGAAACAAGTCCTCAAAGGCCTTCTGTATCAGATATCGCATGAAGAAAGACATCAGAGGTCAGTGGACGAATCATTACTCAAATACAAAGGAAAGAAGCAATTAAATCATTCCCCGCTCACAGCTGCAGTTTGTCAGCGGCACATGTTTATTGTCTCGGGAAACCGGAACAATATTGCTGCTTGCTAACCCTTGCTGCTGCTTCCGGAGTCGATATTAATGGGCAGCGTAACATGTCTTAGAAGTGTTGTTTTTCCCAGGGATTATGCTCCACATGAGAGTGGAAGGATCATTTGGGAAGAAACTTAACTGAAATGGGAGATGGTTCGAGCCAGTCGGATTGTTTCAAGAGTGAAAATAAAATGTTTGTGTATTATATTACTAACGATGCACTGTGTTCTTAGGATAGTTTTTCTTTATTAGGACTAAAAGCAAATTGAATTTAAATGTGTAAAAATTGAAGAATTATGTGTGTGTCAGTTTAAATACACAATAATAAAAACCAATTCTAATGAAAAATAAAATAAGCGTCCCAATTTAGTCACAAAAGTGAAAACAATAAAATAATTAAGTTTAAATTTAGTTTAAAGGGACACAGTACGATTCAATTGACCAAAATCGGTCAAAAAATCAAATTTAATTTTTTTTAGCCAAAATTTCTCTTTATATACTTTTCTATAACCTCACAAAATTTGAAAGTTCTAAACTTAAAAAACCCAGAATTATGATGTTTTCACGTTCTTTTATTAAAATCTCTTGGCAAATCAAAACTTTAAACTGACTAATCTCAGAAAGATAAAATAACTAGTTTGTCTTCATTTAAAATGCTACGGATTTTTTTCTATTGCGCCTAATGCTTTGAAATTTTTTTACCCATTGCTAATAGTACATATAACAAAATTGGTATGCGTTTTTGAATCAAAGCAATATTTATTTTTTTAAAAATAATTGAACTCGGAATTTATACATTTTTTAAGGAATTTTTAATAAACGTTCATAAAAAGGAGTATTGTATGAATACCAATCATGTTAACAGAAAACCCATACCAACTTTTATTATAAATAGTTTAACGTACTTGTAAATCAAATTCCATGCATGTACGTAAATTTTTGTAGGTGGAGTAGTATTTTAAAATCACCACAAATTTTTTTTTCCTTAAAAAATTACATGGAGAAATTTTGAGCACAAAATCTGTTTAACATAGTATACATACATAGAAAGCAATAAAAAAATAAAATAATCCTTAAATTTAAAATTTTTGCGTTAATCGTACCACGTCCCCTTAAATTTTTACAAATTAGCCACGAGCAAGTTCAGACTTAGAACTAAAAAGTGGTTTAAAACTAGTTTCATGATGCGAAACTCTTAACTCAGCTATACTCAACCTGCGGCCCTCCGAGCCTTTTTAAGTGGCCCAGTCAGTGCCCATAGCTCTGAAAAATTAACATATTTAAGAACAATATATTAAAAATTTGGTGTCAAGAAATCAAATATATAAATTTCGCTTTTTTTGCTGTCGATGACGTACGAGTGCAAATTGATATTCTTTTTTTTATTTGTAAGGGTTACGGTTAGTGATAAAAGACAACAATGGAGTAGCGACAGTTTACGGGTGGAACTGATTTTTAACTATCTTTCATATCTTGCAAGTGAAAAATATTCGAAGAAAATATATCATTTCAAGACGATTGGGAGGTTGATTATTTTGTAGAGAAAACAAACATGGATCAGTAATTGTTTGAATTGTCCGAAACTGATGTACTTAAAAAAAAACCAAAAACAGGAATCATTCAATGACACTTTTCCTCGAAGAGCTCTTTCAAGAGGTGATAAATAGGATTTCGTGGAATAATCTTTGCAACAGCAACAAAGTGTTTTTCCGGTGGTAATATCACAGCGGTAACAAAGACATCCTATGAAGTTTGTTGTATTATTTGTAATCATATGAAACCATTTACTGATGCAGTAATTGTGAAGGAGTGTTTCTTAAATACTTCTAATCTAGTGACAAAAATAAAAATATAAAAATTATAATTAAAAAAAGCAAAACAGGAGTTATAATATTTTGATCAATTTTCCACATTTTAAATTTCCAATGTTATTTTGGTTAAAAGCATCCCCCTTCCCATCTATCCACCTGTTGAGGTCCGCGTGAAATAACTAACATATCAATGCGGCAAAGCAGAAAAAGAGGTTGAGTACCCCTGCTCTACCCTATTACAAATTGATAGGTTGAAATAAAAATATCTAGATACATTAAATTAAAAATATTAAAGTTAAAATTCGAAAAATTGGGCTATTTGTCGTTGTTATAATTGATTTTATTTTTCCAAAATATTTTTAAATTCCATGGAAGCGTTGAAATTTTATTCAGAGTTAAAAAATACATAGCTAAAAAAAAGAGGTTTAATGGCAGTATTCCTGTAAAAAATACTTATTCCAGCAAAGTTTAAATAAGACAATAAAATATATATTTGAATTAGTACTTTAGAAGAAATATAAGAATTAATTAAGTCCAAGTTGTGAAATTATAAGAATTATAAAGAATATTTCTGTTATGAGTGAAAGGTGGAGTCAGATAATGAGGAAGATGTACAAACACAGTCTTCAAGCACACATTTTCCTCAAATTACCTGACCTTGATCCAAGATTTTATGAGCAATTCGGATCTTGGATAAAGGGTAGGAATTTAAAAAAATATAAAGGGCCGAGATTAAAAAAAAATCTCCCACTTGAGAACCAATTAATAAAACGATTTTAACTCAATTTTCTTTAAATACTTAACGAGTCAAATTAAAAGTACGGTTTTTTTTTTTATAATTAATTGAAATCCCAGAGAAAATTTAATACTCATTTTGGAATCTATATAATCATTCCATTCATATTTATAGTGAATCGCGTTTCACTTATTTAATAACTATTATTCAGACATGTTTATTAACCATAGATTTAAACTATCGAGTGTTAATGCAGTAAACGTGTAGATATTGAGGTCCATAAAAAACAAAGATTATTTTTATAATATTTTATATGTTTTCAAACACAAATATATCGTAAATCTCGCGAGTAGTCAGGAGGATTCATTGGATCAATATTTAGTGAGAAAAAAACCTTTTCAAGTTTTGACACATGTCGCCAAAAGAGTCGCTAAGTCACCAAAAATGATGCCTACGTGGTTGTATTTGTAATTCTTTAAATAATTAGTTTTAATCAATTAATTTTTATTAATAATAATTAAATTATTGCATTGTCATCCAAAATAATCATGTATATAAAATTTCAGCTCAATTGAGCGCTTTAAAATGTATTTTATTAACGATTGTAAATTCCACCCAGATAAAAATAAATAGATATATAAAAATATATAGAGATTGTGAGTTAATAGTAAGAATTGAAAAATACAGTCACGTGTTTAGGCGAAGGTAATAACTAGATATTTATAGAATTGACTTCATTGCTTAGGGAATATTAAATTCCTATTAGTAAGGCACATGAAAGCAATTAATGATCTTATATTTCTTGAAATTGCCCATAAATCTATCAAAAATTCAAGGTCTAAAGAATCAATAATAAATATATCAACATAATGTTTTAATGTCTTTAGAAAAAGATAAATTGAGACGCGTTTCAAAATAGGATATTAGGGCTTATGAATAAGATGTTATAAATAAAGGAGGTTCGAATTATAAGAAGATATCAATTTAAGTTAATACATATATAAACCTATATATAATATATGACTTATGTTATAAGAATGTTACACAAACTAGAACAGTATACCAGGTGACATCAAATTATTTTACTTCTATCAAACTATTAAAATTGCAAGATATGCACACGCACACAATCATGAAAACCAATAAAGGAACACTAAATACACAGAATTAGCATTAGAAGCAATTACATCAGATCCTATATAACGCAGCCTTTCCCATGTTCAGAATACATTAATTAGCAGTGACCTATGGTATTCGAAAGTTTAAGTACTACAATACGAATAGAAAGGTACTTAACGAAAATCACAACTGGTTGCGTCCGTATTAAGCAAATAAGGGGCAGTTCAATTATTTCATTACAATTTTCCATCGATGGCGGTCTGGGAACGAGATTCCCATACACGACCTCAAGTTGAAAGGATAAAGTATATTGATTTCACCCCCTAATTAATTTCCGTACAAAATCCTTCATTTGCGAGCATGCGAATTCAGAATTAGATAAGTATTTTACTTCAAACCGCTTCTCGCGTTTTACTTATCATCGTGCGCATATATTTTCTCTTTGCATGAATAAGTAATTATGATTTGCACGAAATCTGCTTTTCTTCTTTCAGTTCGAGTATATTTTTTTTCCTATTTAATGTTAATTAGAAATAAATGAGTTGTAAGGGAAACTCAGACATAAATAAAATGCTTATTTTTAGAATGGAATGAAATAACTAATCAGGATCTGTATTAAGTTAGGCTAAAAAAAAAAGGTTTATATTAGATTAAAGGATGATTTAATTTATTTTTACTTTGTGTTGTTTTGGAAAAGAAATCAATTTCGAAGTAATCAACAAATTTTTAAACTTTGCGCCATTTTTTTATTGTTTAATAACTTCCCGTTTGGAATTAACACAAGGGCTATTGGCAAAAGCAACCTCAAGATTTTGAACAATGATCAGAGTAAGAAAACGTCTGTGTGTGTGTGTATGTATCACAGAAACTCATTACAGTAGAGCGTCATTTATCCTAACGTGTATTATCCGGAGCGTCAAATATCTGGAGCAATTTTTTTTTGTCAGCTCCATGTACTGTATATAAATACGTTTTCGGACAGTGTAATGCTCAACAGTTGTTTCGCATGAAGCCATAAGTGACGGGAAAACCCAAGGTCAGAGATATTTGGGGAATTTTAAGTTGTGCGATTTGGCGAAAGATTTAGAATGCGGAAAAGACGTCAATGACGACTACAGGGAGATTACCAACTTTATCCAATCGATCCCAGGATTTCAAGAATGCGATGAAGAAGATGTAGGAACCTGGATGGAATGCGATGCTGAAGACTGTGGATTTCAAATGCTAAATGATGACGAGATTGTGACTTTCGTGCAAGAAAAATCCGAACCTGTCGACGATGAAACGACGAAGACAACGAAAGTAGCAAGGGTCCATCAAGTGCTGACGCGTTTCCTGCGTTAGAGACAGCTATGGATTGGTACGAACAACAATCAGAGTGTGTCTACTCAACTACTGCTGCTCAAAAGAATCAGCGACTTTGCAGTGAAAAAACCGAAGGTACAATGGTACAGCGAAAAATAAGTGATTATTTTCCACAATAAAGATAACTATTTGCAACTATTTCGCTTTTTCTTCAAGCACGTTTCCCGCATTTGATGATTTTCAATCTTCGTATATTGTCGGATACATATACTGCACGGATCGCATTCGGTTTTCGGGTTACCCAAACAATCGCGTATCCGAACAGTGTACGGTCACAACTGATTCGGATAAACGACGTTCTACTGTATTTTCAAATAAGGTGAAATGACAGTGTCGTAACGTACATCCCCTTATTCTCAGTATCACGAGGGGGGATAGAATCCTAGGGGGCCCAAAGCCTGACAGACATCAAGAGTACGTATTTAACCAATTAATAAAACATTAAAGGCAAAATCTGACTTTGTAGGGGATCCTAATATTCTCCGTTACGCGACTGTGAAATGATGAGACCTTTTCTTCAGCTGGCAAAATGCTTCCTTAAATAACATGCAACATCTTGAAGGGCTATAAAAGTTAGACATTCCACTTTCTAAATTTCCACACCATACCAACAAGAAGATTGTGGACCTGCACACAAATTTTGAGTTACGGGCTTCAGAGCACGACGGGTATTAAGTGACATCTGAACTTAAACCAACGAGTCCATCGCAAATATGCCTGACATTGTTACGTTTGAAATAAATAAAGGTTCGTGATATTGATTAATTTAAATATTTAGTTTATTTATGTCACAGCTATTATTTACAGAATATACATTGAAGCTATTAAACTTATTCATTGGATTATTAGAGTCCTAGTTCTGTTTGTGAGGAAGGAGTTCCTTTAGAGTCCGCTCTTAACGAAATTTTCACACACAGACCATATCCTGTTCTCTCTCTACCCTCGCTAGGGTCTCGGGGATGACCGTGGACGACCCCTTTTATCCTCGGGTTGCATCCAGTTCGTGAACGGAATAGGAGGAGATTCTTTTTAGTGTCAAAAGTTTCAGGGATAATTCGAGACAAGACTGCCAATAACTTATGGTTGCAGGTGTTCCTTGAATGTGTGGTTCATATCCACAAAGAAGACAATTCACAGCTGTGTGATGGGAATCGTTACAACATTCTCGTTGTTAGCTCAGTTCAATACTCATTAAAAATACTCAAGAAAGGTGTCTCACTCAGTTTGGTAGTGGATTGTTGCTTATTTAGCTCTCATCGTTTGACTCAACACCTCACTCGTTGGAGTCTAAAGATGCATTGAATACTATAAGCGCTTTACATTCTCATGCAAGTACACTGAACACTCATAATAACTCATTTACCACTACCGACGAGCTATTGAAGAATAATTCTACACGTAACAACATAACAATTCATAACATAATTTTTTGCAAGCATTTATAGAATGAGTTATTTAGAGAAAAAATATACGAATCCATAAATATTTATATTTTTACCCCATCATGTTTTAATAGTTTCCAAGAGAGTCAATTTAAAACAATTATAGCATGAATAAATAATATATTTGTCTAATTATCTTATACATACAATAAGTACTGGCAGTTATTTTCCTTACAGAATACTTTAAAATAATTATGTGTAATTTAGAAAATACATGTCATTAATTTGAAAACTTGACAGTCAAATTATGTTTATTTAAAGACACAAAAACATCATGATACCATAAGACAAAAATCTAAAATAATATTTTTCATGAAAGCTTTCGCTTACAATTTAAATGCAACTTTATTTTAGGTAATCATTTTTTGCTTTATATTGATTTCACAATTAACTACCTATTTCTTTTCATATCAAACTAATATTAGCTTAATAGTAATATTTCTTATATAGAAAAAACAATAGAATTTTTTTTAAGAAATAGGTTTAGTTAGCATCTATTTATTCTGGAATAAATAACGAATAACGTAATTAGCGTTCTCTAAATATCATTTATTTACAATTGATAATTTCTCCTCATTGTCCCCACTACATCACACTAAAATTGTTTTGCAATATTGTAGGATCATCATCTCACTTAGCAGCTAAAAATGTAAACTTTATTCTAAATAGGAGATGTTAGCATACTAACTTATTAAACCATCTAGTGCTGAGTAACTTTCTGAATTCACTATGCTTGAAAATTACGGCAAAAACTCCTTACTTACGCTTTTAAAAAACTAGTTAGTTCTGTAAGCAAAATCTTATGACGAATGTATACACTATAAAAATTAACATTATAAAAATTAGAGTGATATGTACTTAAAAAAGATTTTATCATAATTTTTCATGTAAAAAAAGTTTCAAGTTGGAAGGCCTTTTTTTATTATGCGCCTGAAAGTGATCTTAGTGCGCATGCGTGAATTTATTCTGGGCAGTAAAAGGGGGCAGTTGAAGGCCGATGAGTCGGCAAGTCTAAGTGACCACCCTCGAAGTTTGATTTTCTCAAGACGAAAGAAAACCTGAGAAACACTGCAATAACAATCAAATCTGAACAATCAATTTAATTTATTTTGAATTAAATTAATACTTCCTGAAAGGAATCAAATTTTAGTCCATAAAAGACATATGCCGAATATGATGGACCAGTTTCACGTCATCTAAAATGGCTTGTGGGTGTTTTTTCAAACAGTGACAGAATCATAGGGAGAAATCTGTGTTAGCGTTATTCTAACGATTCGAAACTATATGTTATTTGTTCAAAAGTAAAGGTATAGTCCAACGTGATTAAACATTATATAATTTTCAATTCTAAAAATACAGCTTTTTATCACAAATAAAGCAGAATTTTTATCAAAAATTATGTAACTTTTACTTCAATCCATCCTTTGAGATTACCAATGTATTATTTCTTATCACATTCTACAAATGGTTTTAATCTTACACAATGTATGTTTTGATCCATTTAAAATTTAGATATTAGTCCACTTGGATTCGCATTGTGTTTCAAATGAAAAATTATGCGTCAGAAGTTGTAGTACTAATTTTGAATGTCGTCTGCTCATTTCCAGAGAAATTTAAAATTCATATCAAAACTTTTATTTCAACCTCTAACATTTCATGAGCATCGTTTACTCAAGTCCCAGATCTCTCCAAGGGTCAATCCAAAAGGAAACTCACCTCCCTGCAGTGGAATAACACGTACTCTTTTGCATAAAATCCAAATGTATTTTAAGAAGTGCGAATATCTCAACTATTAAGCATCTCAGAACTGGAGTCCTCTTGACAGCATAATGCAAAGTAACTGAGCCAAGAAACAGCTCAAATCCCCTACCGAAGTCGCAGGGGTGTCCCAACAGGAACGTCCACAGTAACCTCGTCAACCCCCGGTAATTAAAGGAAAGGAACTAGCTACAAGTACACGAAGGTGTTTGGCGCAATTAAGTTTCTCGGGGAAGAGTTATTTGCATTTGCCGCTTTCATAAATTTCCAGAGTTGAGACGTACATGGATTGTGCGAGGGTCTTTTCAACTGTTGAGAGAGGAGATTGTCAACCATGATAATAATGCATAAAAGAGTTCAGGACAGGTACATTTGGTATTCTGTTGGAAAGATAGGTTTTATTCAAAATAAATAAAATTTTGGATTTTGAGAAACCATTTTCTGTAAGAATATAAACTTTTTTGCCTAATCGTTACTATCTGATATTGATTTGAAAGCAAACAAAATATTTATATATTTTTCATACATAACTAACCATATATATATATATATATATATATATATATATATATATATATATATATATATATATATATATATATATATATGCATTTTATTCGTCACACTTTTCTTATTCTAAATTATATGTTATAGGGTTTTTGATAGAAAATTAAGCATCATTTTACTTCTAAATGTTGGAATTTTATGTCTCAGAAGAGATCCTTAATTTTTAATCATAAGTGATGTATGATTTTCTATCACAAACTGAGCATGAATTACCGTATGTTTCCGTATAAAAGCAAATCTACAAATAAGCTATTAGTGCGTTTTGGTTTTGAATATTTCAAAATTCAGAACCGTATATAAGCAGAACTGAAGGAAAAAAATCCGGTTATTTCCAAACATGTAGCCATGAGGTTGTAAATGTTGCCAATCGGCTAAAATAGGTAGCACTATTTTACAGTAAAATTGTGGTAAATTAAAACGATAGGCACATCAATGATGATAGTGTAACTAGATGTAGAACTATCCAAAGATAAAATTTTTTCGATCCATTAATTATCATGTATACTATTTGTATTAGTTCTACTTCCTGTGTCATTTTTGTTTTCATTTTAAAAATGAGCTGGAAGGGAAAAAAAAATCATATACTCTGATTCTAACTCTAACGTTGAAGGATTTATGTAATTTTTCTTCTTTTTCTTAACCAAAATTCCATTCAAATTACCCAAAATGCTAAAGGATTAAAATCCCGTACGTATACATAACAGAAGATGATAAGAAATCCGCCTTTCCTAAACTACGTTTTTTTCGAGTTTAGCGAACCCATGTATAAGCCAAACCGTTACTTTAACCCTTTACCTAGCGCATTATGATTTACTACAGATTTTTTCATGCAATATTTTTTGCAATCACTACATCAAAAATTAAGAGATATACATAAAAAAAGGCTCAACTTTCGGAAATTTTATCCGTTAGAGCTAATTGATTAATTAAAGATATTCAAATGCAAAATTAATTATATACACTGTTTACTTAAAATAAATAGCTAAATCGTTTTTTAAAGTCTTCATTAACATACAAAAAAATAAGAAACTTACCTTTTGACATTAACTACTTTTTCGGAACAAAAATGACAATTTTCACAATCCGCTGAAAAGGCCATCAGCTGAAAACGCAGTGAGTGAGTGAGTGAATATTAACGTCGCACTGTTCAGCTACACGAGAGCTTTTGGCGACGGACCACGTAATTTTGAACCATGGTCAAGTGACGTGGACGACAACTGAGCAGGCACCCCCTCTCCTAAGTACCACACCACATCAAAGGGAGGACGTTTGAGCTCTCGACAGATTTAACTTGCATCGCTCCCCTACATGGAGGGTCTTTACTGGTACTGGACTAGAACTCGTGACAAGGCCAGCCACGATCCGACACCTTGACCACTCGACTACCGCGGCGAAAGTTCGCCTTCCCCATTAAAATACTCATCATAGAACCCGTGCTGGCATATATCTTGAAAGAGTGGATTTCAAAGAATATTCCTGCTAAATATTGTCGGAGTATTCGCAAAAATAGTTATTCTATGTAATTTTAAAGTGAGTGGTACTTATAAGTACCGCCGGTAGATAAAGGGTTAACTTAAAAAAAGTTCCAAAAATTATCGGATAATACGTGGAAATATAAAATAGTTTCTTTTATATGATGCTATATTAAAAAAAAAATGTTATTCATAAATACATTGTATTGGGTGATTTATTATAATAACAAGCATGCGAAAACTTGGCATTATAACTACCCTATCTAAGACACTACTGTATTTTCTATTATGCGTATAATCTAAAAATATTCAATATCAGGTTTTTCTAGGTTTGCCAATATTATTTACATATAAAAAAGGTTTAGCAAAAGAATTAGGGCTACAGAACTTACCACCACTTACATGGATTATTCTCTTAATCAGCCATGCAAAAAAATAAAGCGAGACTTCAATTTATTTATTAGGTCCAGAATTAGAATCATATTACTCAAAAGAAACCGAACTAATCTCCTCAGACTAAATATTATGTGTCCTTCACAGAAAAAAGGTGAACTAAAACAACTAGTGGACATATAGCATCATGAAACCAAAATAAATTAACCAGCCCGTTGCATTTCAGGATTTCGAAATCCATATATAAATATTCTATTAAAAGGCCTATCGATCTTAGCTTTGATCTTTTATTTAATTATTAGTAATAATGTTTATAAATTATTAATTTTGCATACATGGACATATCCAATTTCATATTGATTTTGTAATATGTAAGTGCAAGGACTTTGCCATTAATCACCCTGGTCAAAAAATTAGAATACTGTTTATATTCATTAATGTGTTGTAACCCCATTCCTACTTTTATGACATATTTTTGATTTAGAATCGCATCCGTATCATAATTAGTCTAATCCATAATGAAGTGGTCTGTCAAAGAAGCTAAATTCGCTCAGTATTTGCATTACCTTTTCGCTTCAACTCTAAGCATTGAGCAATACATTTATTATCTTGGATCTGGGGATTCATGTTATTTATTTTTCTTCCTTTAAAAAAACAAAAAAATGTTGCAACATCGTTGCCTAAAAATGTCAGAAACTCATAGCTCGTCATGTGGTTATACATCTCAACTAAAAAGACCCAGTTCCAACACTAGAAATCGACCCCGAAACATAATACTATCTCCCCCTTTCTGCACAGCTGTTTGAACACATTCAGGTTAGGAAGCTTCAATGCCCTCCCTGGCTCTAATGAAGCTGTATAATTGGAATATAGAAATAGTTTGATTCATCAGACTATTGTATCCACTTTCTTTGCTTAATAATCTAATGACCTTTCTTTGATCCATTTTTAGAATGTTTTTTTTTTCTATTAAATGGATGCTATTGAAAACTTATTCAGGGTACACAACTAAATAACCCCAATTTACGCAGTTTTTTTCTGAAATGGATTGACTCGGTCTAATAATGTATATCAAAAGCACATCTTGGCGAGTTTGATAGTGATTACTAGGTGCTAGTAGTCTCATACATCAATGATCTGTCTTTGGCAAGACTGAATTTCCCTCACAGGTCTTCCACATTTAAACTAATTTTTTTCAGACTTTTTCCATTGTAAATTATCTCTAATGACTGCAGAGAGAGTTAATAAAATAAACTCTGCTACTTTAAGCTATCCTGATGCTATAGGCTGAAACCAGTACATTTTTACCATTCTGTTTACATTATGTTTATGAAAAATTCACATAGAAAGTCATGAGGAACATCCAAAAGTTTCATCGCAGATAACACAGACTATTTATACAAATTACGTTTGGAATTAAACTTTTTTCTCTAGCATTTCATATTTTTTATCAGCTGTGTTTACTATGCTGTATTTGTAAGTTATGTTGATATTTCCTACATTGTATATCAAATTTACTTTATATATCAGCTTTTTATATGTATCTTCCTTAATATTTCCTATGGAGCTTCATTTGTCTTTCAAGACTAGATGCACTTATTTGTGTAAGATGTATGAGAAAGATTACAAAATATGTATGCATTTGTCATAGTTATACGTATTTGATGTTATAGTGCTTCCTTTCTATTAAAAACATTAATAATGTATTTTAAGGTTCATCTTTTGAGATATATCGATTAAGTACAGTATATTCCCACTTTTAATTTTTTCCGATAGATACAATTGAAAGATAAATTAGTTTCAAGACACGAAATAATATATTGCGCATTATATAATGCAACATTAAAATGCAAAATATTGCCAATAATAAAATACTGCTGGACAAACATATAAATATATGAGGAAATTGTGTTGCAAAGTCAATTTAGAAAATAAATCTTAATTGATTGAATGGAATTCCTACGTATTATTTGGTTTTTTTAAAAAATTTTTATTAAATATAATTTTTTTATTATTTTTTTAAAATCTTTTTAATATTTGTATAGAAGTTTTGTACATATTTATTTTTATATAAAAAAAATTCATTATTATTCTTTAAAAACTTTCGTTCAAAAATCACTTATTATTTTATCTCATTTCCTCTCTTTAAATTTTGTTTTAAGCTAAGTTAGATTTGTAGAATGATTATGTAGAGCACTGTGCACTAATTTTACATGTCTTATTATTGAATCCTTGATGTGCGAAGATAATATAAAATAATATAATTTGGGTTTATAAAATATTTTAAAAGTTTTTTTTAAAAAAAACATTGCATTGAAAAATTTCCCAAAAAATTTTTTTTTATATATTAAGTCTGTAGATATGTACCAAAAAAAAAAAAATTGAATGCTAATTAATCTATTTTATGTTTAAAGAATGATAAGCATAAAAATTGAAGACATACGTGGAACATTTAAAATAATATTTATTTAAATTTCACTGATAGTTGTAATAAATTTATCAAGTTATTTCCTTATCACTAGTTATGGAACTTAAATTGATGATCACAAGCACAATTTTATCCGCTTATCTGGTTTATTAATGCATAAAATGACCATTTAAAAAGTACTAATCATTTATTTGTAAATCTAAAACTTAGAAATATCTAGATTCTATATATTATTTAGATATAAACCTTATATATTATTTAGAAAAAATATTTTATAAAACCACACAAAGATCCTTATGAATTAATTTTAAAAATTCAGGAGTACAAAAACACCTTTTTTCATAAATAATTACATTTTTATTAGAAAATAAACAGCTACTCATCTCTGCGGTTGGAATTAATTAGCTTACGTAGCTTTCTTTTATTACGTAAAGTATTAAAAATTAACTTATATAGAACCCACTGATATATTATACTAAAAATGAGTAATTCACTAATTACGAATTAATAAAATAAATAATGAATTCTGCACATGGTTTCATACGTTTCTCATACAATTAATTATTAAAGGACTGCACATTCATAAAATAGCTTACCAAATCAATACCGCAAGAGAAGCAAAATTTCTTACCTGTAAAAAACAAAAATATATATTAGAAAAATTCGGTACTAATTATACAAAAACGTGTCAGATTAAATATTTAAGCAACAAAAGTGAATATTAATTTGATAAGAATGTGAACAAAGAATTACATAATTGTTCATGGAATTAGTATTATTTTATCAAAGGATAAACTATTAGGGCTTTTTTTTTTAAAATAAAATTATGACAACGCCATGAAAAAATCTTTTATGAATAATTAAAAAGAACCCAGTATAATATAAAAATATTTTTATTTACTTTAAATTCCCAATAATTAAAATCATTTTCATACATTTAATATTACAATCATTTTAACAAAGATAGACAAAAATTAACTTTATGTGAGCTTCTTTTTAGAAACATTTCCACTTGTGGATACACTATTACATTCATAAATCTCAGATTTACTTTCTTACATTCTGTTGTAATTTTACTGTACACGGTTTTTTAAAAAGATTCTACAAAACATTTTCATACAGCAAAAGAGGCATGATTATTAAAATATTTATTACAATTTTGAAAGTCGGTTTCAAAATTCGGAACAAGGCATTTTTAAACAAATAAATATTTACCTTTTGGTGAAAGCATTCAAGGGAATTATTGTATTTCCTTAGACAGTAATTTTGAAATTTAAATTAAAATGCAATTTTTTTTTTTAAAAACTTTATTTGAAATGAATAATTTATTTTCCCAAGACACTTTTAAAGTAAAACTTATGAATGAAAAAGAAATGCATTTCTAAAAGTGAACTTCAGTTTCAGTTACAGTTAAACAGATACATTTTTTTCCCCTTACACCTTAAAAAAAAATAAAGCAAACAAAAACACCAATTTATCAAAGAAACGGAAACTGACTACAATATTTCAATTCCACTGCTCACTTTATTTCAAACAACGATCCCAAAACTAATTTCACCACCGGACCTATGTCAGAAAGCGACAGTTACAGGCTGCGAAGCAAGGTCAAAAATAAAAGCCAACTTCAAGGTACAGTTATTCGATTTCAAATCGGTTTCTTATTTTACACGACACACTGCATTAGCCGTATTATGTCGATGTTTCGAAAGAACGACAGGAAATGAGAAAGAAAGAGGGGGAAAAGAAGAAAAAAAGGAAATAAAAATGTCTCTGGCAAAAGCAAAAGATTTATCTCAATGTGGGAAGAGGCATTGTCGTACTCCGTTTCCAACTGCGCTGTCAAGAAATCAATGGATTTTAGGACAGATAAAGGATACCCAGCTTTTGTGTTGACTGTAAATAAAACCCCAGGCCATTTTCGGCGTGCACATATCGACCGAAGAGATTTGACCTGAGTCACACCGAGGGATTACATTTGGCGTATGAGTCAAAAGTATGGGGTGAATGGTTTGATATGGACGCCTGATAATTTTCTGTTAGATAAATTTCACATGGATGCAAGTTTGTTTCATAGTTTGAAAATGTGGTCTGTCCAATATTGGTGATTGCGAAAGAGAACAAACTAAAATGCCATCTTCCTTTTTTTTTTTTTTTTTTTTTTTAAATAGAATCAAAAATGATTTTCCCTTTCAACATATATCATAAATATTTCATAACCAATATAAAAAAGAAGTATATTCGTTAAATCGGGATATCCATAATATCCAGATTTTAACAAATTAAAGGGAAGAAAAATATTTGCTATTTCTCTATTATGGGAATTCAATTATAATTTAAACAATTCGATGGAGTTATCATAATCTTTCATAATCAGTGGCGCACACAAGGGGGGAGGGTCCTGAGGGTCCAGATCCCCCCCCAAAAAACCCTTGATTTTTTTTCCGATTGACTTTAATTGTAAGTTTATAGTACGTAAAATTTAATTAAATATTTGTTATTAATTAATTAATGCTATTAATAATTAATGGTTAATTTCATTAATTAATGCTAATTATTTATTCAATAATTAGTTTTTATTGTGTTTTGTTCCCGAAAATCGACAAAATCAAAAGAAGCCTGATACAAGAATGGTGAACTTTCGACCTCGGACCCCTGCCCCCCCTTGAAAAATTTCTGTGTGCGCTACTGGTCATAATTAATATAAAAAAAGTATGTTCGCTTAAAACCAAATACTTGTAATTTAGACGAAAGAATTATCATAATTTCTTTAACCCCAAAAAAATTATGATTTCCATGCAATTAATAAATATATCCAACTTGTGTGAAGAGTTGGCATATTTACTCGTTAAATTCAATTGCCTGCAGAATGTATAAATGAAACAACTCACCTTTTTAATTGTTGTAAGCGAATTCTGAATTCAACGTATCATTTAGGGCGTAACGTACACCACAGCATCGCGGGGAGAAGGGGAGGCAGGATCCCAGGGAAACAAAAGCCTGACTGACGTAAGTACGACCCTTTGTAAGACATAGCTTGGGGATCAAAACCTGACTTTGCAGGGGAATCCTAAAATTCAAAGCTACACCCCTGGCAATATTTAAGAAAAAAAATGCAAAAATATATCGCAATGAGAGGAAAGGAGTGAGTATGTTAATGAGTTATGAGTTCTTTAAAGCGGAAATATTTGTAATGGAGATAAAGGAGACATTGTATTCATAATAACCATATGTTCCGAAATTAGTTTATTTTATTTATATTTATCTATCCCAACTATCATGAATTTTTTTTTTTATCCATTAGGGCATTAATACTGAAAGTGCATAATGTGGGTGAAATAAATTTTGCATTAGTTCCCTACAAGTCGATTTAAAGTGCTATAAGTCATTTATTCAATATTCTCTTAAGGTATCCAACTACGTTCGGAACCGTGATTTTGCAAAAGCGTGTAAATGGATAATATTTATGATATTTAGTTTCACTTAGATTAGAATACATGTACATATTTTGGCAAATTAACAGAATAACTTTTCCAAATGTTCTCCTTTAAAAAAATGCTTCTATTTATTAATATTTCCTTATATAGCTTAGACTTAATGTATAGGCTCAACTAGAATTTTGGTCATAACTCGGAGTCTTTTATCCATGTTTAGAAACAAAAGGGAAATTTTAAGAAAATACGCCGATAATTATTTCAAATGGTGAATAACTCTGCAAATAAGTTTGAATTTTCAAGGAACTCTTAGTTGGCCTCTTACAAAAGTACGAGCTATATGCAGAAAATATTAATACAATAGAAGCATTTACAAAAAACATTGAAAAGTTATTATAGATTAATTTTTTAAAATGTATATTTAAATATTTTTTTATCATATAATGTCCTTAAAACAATTTTATACATGTATTCTAATCTAGAGTGAAACTAAATATCATAAATATTTCATTTACACGTTTTTGCAAAATCACGGTTCCGAACGTAGTCGGATACCTTAAATAAACCACAACCAGCTTCAAAAAGTAAATACGTTTGTATATTAATTGTAAATGATCGTATCGTTTGGCTAGCTTGGTAGGTATTTGTATTCACATAGAATATTTATTTAATTAAAGTAATATTTCGAGATTCGAATTTCTAAGCAATAATGAGGTAATTTGCTAAAAAAAAAGATACTAATTTATTTCTTTATCGGATTGTAGTTGGGAACTACAGAATTTGTTCATTAATAGTAGTTCTGGCGTAATACTTCAGTAATTAATACTGTAAACTTCTGGCTGGCAACTATCGCGTCTATTGATAGGTTCTAGATTACCAAACTGTGTTATGGAGAATATTGAATATTGAGACACTAAAGTTAGCAGGTAAGCAGTGGCGCAAAACCCAAGGGAGTCCTGGGGTCTGGACCCCCAAAAACCTTGATTTTTTCCGATTGACTATAGTTCGAAGTATATAGTACGTAAAATTTAATTAAATATTTGTTATTAATGATTAATTTTATTAATTAATGCTAATTATTTATTCAATAATTAGTTTTTTATTGTGTTTTGTACACGAAAATCGACAAAATCAAAAGGAGACTGATACAAGAATGGTGAACTTTCGACCCCGGACCCACCCTTGAAAAATTCCTGTGTGCGCTACTGCATGTAAGGTAACAGTAAGCTTATATTGAGATGTAGTTGCTCAAGTATTTTCCCACTCTTCTGACATAAGACAGTTTGGAAATTTCAGAGTGGCAGTAATTAAACCAATTAAAGAGAAAAGGTTTTAAAAAGTTCGAATCAAACGAGGTATAAAAAAAAACAAGTGTTTCTATATATTTATGTTAAATCTATGTGTTTGGGGAAATTTTGGTACTATTTGCTTCTTTGCCAAAATGGTCTTGTGGCCAAAAAGATCGTTTGCGATTCGACGGAATTTTTTCTTTTGAAAATAATGAATAGGAGTAACACACATTGGTGACCCACATGGCAACAAATTTGGTGTAGCCAAATATCACGAAGTTGCCAAATTTGGCTACAAAAATAGATGGACAAATTCAGGGAGTTCTTAGGATGATATTACTTGGCGAGAAATTTCTAAAAACCACTACTAGGGTGTATCCAACCTATATAAAGACGATGCAGAGAACCAATAGGGAATCAACCTCTAGCATGAAAATTTAACAACAGCCATTTCATCAAGCAGACTGTACCAGATACGGCATTAAGGGTTCCTAGAAACCCAGATGCCCGCAGAACTTTCCGCAGATTCCAATAGGGACTCAAAGTAGGGGATTGATTATGCTTTTTCATCGATCTATCTTTACTATATTTTAAAGATGATTAACAAAGTAAAAATATTATTTTTGTAACTATTTTCAATGAATATTTTGTAATAATCCATTATAAAGAATTATAACCGATGGGTTTTCTTGTTATAAAGAATCGTAATTTAATCGCAAATTTATACAATAACGATATGACTAACTATATATGTCGATATGACGAATCTATATATTTTTAAAAAGTATAGAAAAATTTTATTATCTCCTGAAATAAAAAAAATAGTAGTTAATTTGCAGAAGGATAATGATGCTGGCATAGCTACGCGAAAACCTCGGCATATTTGCTTCTTAAGTCTTTCTGTGAGTATAAAACGAGTTTCTAAAGCAGACAAAAATGTTTGTCTAAGTATTTTTTTTAATATTTAAAGAGGTAAAAAAAAGCCTTTTTTCAACGAGACTGCTTTCATTCTAACTTTCTAGTGTTTTCTTTTTATTCGATGAGATTCATGACATAGAAACATCATTACTTCTAACTTTCATTTAAAAAATAAAAGAGAAAGAGAAAAGCTTTTACAGAAGCATAAAAAAAGTATTGGAAGAAAAAAAAAGCATAATTTTTTGTATCCCATAGAATATGTCTTCGACAGTTTTTTGGGAATAGTTTTAGCCCTACCGGTTTTATAACCTATTTCATTCCTTCCTGGAAAGGTTTTTCGACTTTAAATTTTTGTGAACTAAATCAACATTTTAAAAAAAAAAATTTTTTAAAACCAAAAAAAATATTTATTATAAAATTATTAATATATATATATATATATATATATATAATTAAAGTGAAAATTGGCATCAAAAAATTCAAGTCACCAAATTTAATTTAACTCTAAAGGTTCAAAAAATATCCTAGTGTACCTTTTGTACAAACAAACGAAGAAACCAGAATGGCGTTGTATGGAACCAAACGCAGGTAATTCGTCAGGGGCAAATTTTTTTCCGCTTACGAAATTAAAAACCACCAGTGGGAAAGTTGACGCTAGATTTTTTTGAGTAGATGAAATAGAAAAATCTGAACAACGCTGCGACACTAAATTTTGGGTAAAACTTAGAGAGACTCCGAAAAAACAAAATATTTTTTTTAAAAAAATTCCTGAAGGGGACCAGTTGCTCTAGAGCAGACATATATGAAAAAACACAATTTGGGTTGCAAATTAATATCACATTAAAAATCCAAACAAGGGTTGTTGCCAACGAAGCCTCATAATTTTGAGTCAAAGTCAAGTGAAGAGAATGGCACTTGAGCTCTGTCTTCCACTCTGCTAACTTCCACCACTCCAACGTGAGGATTTTGAACCTCGATGGATTTAATGTGCATCAAACGCTCTGCATCACTTTTCTACAGTAACTCCTGGACTCTTAGTGAGGGAATGCTATATTTACGTTACAATATAAAGCTGCAAGAGAGCTGTTGGTTAGGTACCTCGTAATTTTGAACCATGGTCAAGAGACGAGTCAAGCATGGTCAAGTGGTCACCTCATCTAGCACACCCTCTCCTTCTTCCACATCACACCAATGGGAGAGGTCGTTTGAGTTTTGACATATGTAACGTGCATCGACTCCCTCTGTACGGCGGGTCTTCAACGATAGTAGAATTGAACTCATGACACGCCTGCCACGAGTTCGACACCTTGAAGGACTAGGACTCTAACCCATAACCCTTGAAGAAAAAAAAACACTGGCTATGATTTCATTACTAGGAATACCCAGTACAGCGGCTACACGTAAAATGTGTATCAATTCATAATAAACGTTCCAACGCTTCTTCGATGAGAGACAGGATTAAAGAGGGATGTGTGGAGCATTAAAAAAATTGTTGAAATCAGAAAAAATATTGTTGTATATGGGTATGACATTTTTAATTAATAAAAGCAATATTTTTTTAACATACCTATATGGACTTAAATCTTCTTGTTTAAATGTTTGGTTAATTGTAATAGACATAAGCTTCAATCATTTTTCCTGATTTTCAACTGAAGCATTTACTATTATTGATTTTCTCTTCCTTTCCAGGACATAAACAGCAGCTTTTTCCACTAACGTTATAAATGCAGATAACCAAAGACGACAACGAATGCATAAATAAAACGCAGAAAGTGTGAACATTTTCAAGATAGCTGGTTTATTTACAGCTTGTTCACAGACAAGAATAACCCAAAAGGAGTGACCTCTAGCAGTAATGCTGATATACCACCAGAAACTAAACACGCAGAGGGTTAATCCCTGGAGTACAATGACTGGATATGAAATGGATGGAACTGCTGTTCGTGTTCCACACTTCATGCGATTAGTTAGACCACACCTAGGTTACGTCAACACTTTGCGTGCTTGTGCCTAAAATGTCATCAGCCTACAGGAGGGTCTATTTTTTTTATCATATTGTGAGTGCACGTAGCTTTCTGTTGATTGGTATCATATATCCAAAACATGTGCAATATTTAAGTTTCCCACAGCTAGAGGTATAAATACGGTTGTATTTAGTACTCTGTGATCCCTATTTAATGAACTATTTATATCGGTTCCCACCTGCTATGTCATTTAGACCAATAATTTCTCATGTTTTCATGCTGTAGCTGTGTTTTATTGTAATTTTTTTCGACTCAAAGGTTAAGACCTATTGTTAAATAACCACTAGAAAAATTTGTTTCTATGAACAAAAAATTAACTTCATTTTTGCTAGTTAAAAGTTGGTGTTAATATGCCATTTATTATTTTCCTTTCTTTGAAATGGACTATTGATTGATATTTTATCATGGTAGACTTAGTACATTCCATGGGAACTAGTATCACTTTTTAGAGTGATAACCATATAGGTGGATACAGATTGCCACAATAAAATTTGACGCCCAGTTTCCTTCCTATAGAGAGGCACCTGAGCTCTGACTAAGCGAAAACTTCCCCGGAATTTAATTTTGCCTAGAGCACCCAAGCCAAACAGGCACTCAAGGGATCTTTTACATGTCGCATAATCATACGATACGGATGCTGTCGATTTTCTGCATTAAATAAATCAACTGAATGGGGACGGTGTTGAGCCCGCAACCTTAGACGTACAAGGCTAGCGCAAAACCAACAACGCCTCCCAGTCAGTGTCATTTAATATTATACCATTAAGAATAAAATGCTAGAGATATAAATACTTATTTACACAGTCAGACTTTCCATTTTACATACATCTATTTTGAGAATTTCTAAGTTTTACGAAATTTTTCCTAAAACCAACCTGAAATATCGAAAGATGAATCGCTATTTAATACATTTTCCGTATTTAGCAACTTCCTTAAAAAGTAGTTCGGTAATATTTATATGCCTATTTAGTTTCTAGTGATCCCTACGTAATATACTACTTGTTTCATTTAGCTACACTTCCATTCAGACCGAAACCCTTTCATGAAATTTCCATGGTATTTTGATAAGTTCTCTTAAAATTTTCTGAAAATCAGGGCTAACCATCAAAAAACAATCCTAATCAAAATATGTTTCAATATATATATACTCTAGTGTCACTAAAGTTATGGTAATTTGTAACTCTTATTAATTTTTATTTCTATTCTTTTTATACTTTTGTTAAGTGCTACATTTCAGCCATTCACATGATTTGAATCTGCATTAGGGTGGTCCAGAACCCGGCAATACTTATTGCACTCAGATTTAGCGCGGGCAATGCATTTTTACGTGCATTTATAGGTAAGTTACCTCTCTCTCTAGATATTCCTATCCCTTACTTTCAATAGGGTTTTGCTCGGTATTATTTACATAAAGGGGAAAGTTGGCTGGCCAAGAAACATGTTCAACCCCACTTTTATATTAATTATTTTATATATTAACTGTCCTAAGTCAGCAATGTTTATAATATTGCAGCATCCATTTTATAATTTTTAATCTTGGTTGCTCATGTGCCCTTCATTGTGGGATTTTCCTACTGTCTATGTCTTTTTCAAATGTGATTGTTGGATGTTTATCTCTTGTTTGTAGAGAATAAGACTATATGTGTGTGCGTGTGCATGTGTGTGCGTGTAAGGATTATTAAATCAGATTTAAAATTAAATTCCCTATATAGCACTTAACTTTTATTTTTCGTTACATCTTCAAGTATTAAATTAATCACCCAAATATTTCTCCAAAACATATGGCCTGACCACTGAACATTTCTGATCCCAGATCATTATATTTAATTGTCCTATATGTCAGCAGTAACTTTCAAGTACACTCATAAAATTAGAGGTACTTCTCACATCTGGGCTTAAGTGGTAACAACACTTAAATTTCACTTTGGCATCATTTTTCTCTTAGCATCAGATGGTGTCGAAAATTCATAGAATAAAGAAGGTCCTTTCTAAAAAATCTGACTCGAAACGTGTCATATATATATTTATTTTTACTAATTAAAAGAATTAATGTTAAGAACGCACTATATTTTCTGGTAAACTGATATATGATTTTTTTATTAAAAAAATACTTTACATATAAAATTTAAATTTATTGGACATAGATAATAAATTCTGTTCTTTACCAAGATTGACCATTAAATAGTACACTTTGATAATTTGATTTCTACATAATTAAATCAAAAATTGATTGAATAAATGGCTTTCCAAATTTATGGAACATGGAACAGAGATTCCATTTGTGATCATGATTAATAATCAAAATATCTTACTTTGAGTAAGTGCATATGAGTGAAGATTTAATGGCTATAAAATTGATTCCGAAAATGAATGAATCTTGATTTATGTATTTTTGCATCATTATTTATTTTTGGATTAAAGAAGTTCAGCTGTGCTTAATCTAATTTTCCTCATTATAAATAAAATTTTCAAAACTTTGAAAGTTTCAGTATACATTGTACAAAAAAGTAAGAGTTAATTTTATTTTAAAATCTCATGCAAATGCATCCACTTAATAAAATGCATTACCCCAGGAATTAATAAAATATTAGGTGTTAACTGTAAGTGTTGGATATTAGAATTGTAAAATTTTTCTTCGCTTGAGAATATATGTCCCTAAATATCATTTTATTTTAAATGGCAATTTTTTGGCAGAAGTTGGTATGCATTTTAGGGTTTATTATTCTTGAAGTGCAAATATTAACTCAGAATACGTCTAAAGTGATTCTGTTGCAATGATAGATTTCATAACAACATTATTTAATATGCCCAACCGTAACAGAGTGATTAAAAAAAGAGATTTCCAACATATAGGTCTACTGTAAAAAAATAATTTAAATAAAATCCTCACCAACCACAAAATTCTCTCTTAAATTCCCTTACATTATCTTAGACAACACTAAAAAACTAATACAGTCAGGTGTAATCCCGGAAGTATGGTAAACCAACATACGGGTACATAGAAATGTAATAAAATAAATATATTTAAATATGATTCATTGACTTATTGCAGCGTTTCTCAGACTGTGGGGCGTGATATTCCTACGAGGTGGTTGCGACTAAACCAAAAGATTATTCTAAAAATTATTAATTTACTAAAAGTAAACAAACAAAATATATTCTGCCATAATAAAAAATAAAATAAACATTTACCCTAATATAATACGCTTATAAATATATCAGTATATATAATGCGTAATATATTTTATAATTAATTTAACAATACTAAGTTAAAAACCAGTTGAATAATTACCAGTGACCCCATTGGCTTATCAGGTATGAAATTATATACAAAAATTAATATTTCTCTTGATAACTTAAATGGCTTATAATTATTTCCTTAAATGCCGATTAATAATTACGCGAATTTCTCCCCAATGCCACCTCTTAACACGTAGATGAGCGTATGTGGTGTATTGGGATTAGAAAAGGAATAGATAAGCAAATCCTTTTAAATAAGTAAATTCGTCGCAAACAGTGTCAAGATCCCCTTTTATTGCATTCCAAATCCTTCGAAATAGTTTAATGGAAAGCAGTGCACAGAAGCGATCGTATTTCGGAAAGATGTATGTATACGACCGGGACAATTAATGCACTGGCTGAGCGAGGTGTATATATACGTCAGTAGCACTTAAGTGGTTAAAGTCGTATTATAAGTTTTGCGTCAAAGTATAATGTTATTGAATTCAATACATTGTTATTGTATGGAGGGGGTTGCGATGAAAATTATGAGTTAATATTGGGACACAAATATTGAAAATTTGAGAAGCACTGACTTATTGTAAAAATAATAATAATAATTACTTCAAAAATTATCGATCATAAATAATACACAATTATTGGAAAAGTTTCGATTCAACTTGGTAAACTAGATCTTGAAACTTTTATTCGTTTTCCTTTAACGTTTTTACGTAAATGGGAAAAAAAATGGGACATATTTTGCAATCTTCCTTCTAAAATCTTTCTCAATACTTTGTATGCTAAACATTCCATCTTTTTTCATAACTGCAGAAGAAAATTCGAAAGGAGTAAAAAAATAATTTTTCTAAAGAGATGGGTGAATATATGAACACGAAGTATTTCGCAAAGCATGAATAAATAAAAAGAAGCGCGAAAATAAGTTTTTCTCACTCACACAATTAACTGTTTCATTTACCGCAAAATTCTTACCACTTTTATGGATTCCTTGAAGTAAATTTGAAGCAACAGAAGCGGAAAGGACTGAAGCGATTCGATACACTACATTTTTCTTGCCGAGGAGATGGAAAATAAAAACTCTCCTCTATTCCAGCAACACACAGTACATCCAACGAGAAGCTGAATGATGCATGTATGTATGTAACTTACTGCATTGGTATGCAGGGTGGTTGGTTTTTATGGTTGAGTAACCTGCTCTATTTTGAAATGCAAAGGGAAACATTTCTTTCGCATATTGACGTAAGCTAGACACTCAAATAGAAAAGGTAGGAATACATGTATATATTTTCGGCTACGTTAGCGTTTTAAAACAAGATATTTCTTCTATTACCTTTCGTTTACGTTTTACAAATGATTCCAAAGTGCTTACCGGGCTAAGTATTTGCCATCTTACTTTGGGAAATTTTTCTTGAGGTTTTTTAAAAGAACTATGTGGTGTGGGGGAATATTTAAAAAAAAAAATGTGGTTGGAATAACAATTGCATTTAGTGAAATAGAAAGCACCAAGACAAATACCCAATTTAAGTACAATTTGTTTAAGACGACTGTTGTTGGTAATTTTACATTTGAATGCTCCTCTGACGCTGGTATTGTTGTTTTCCTACAAAGAATAGAAGAAATTCTAATATTAGAATGTTCCAAATCCCCGTTTTAGTTTTCTGTCCACGTATTTTTGTTTGTTAGAACCACACACACACACAATACATTACAAATATTATGTTGAGATGCTTAAAATATTTCATTACTGAAGAGAATCTCTTACTAAATATTTCAGGAATTGTAACTGCATCCTTTTTTGTGGATAAGAATGTCAAATGTTATGCTACAATAATGTAGCTCATATTTCCAAAAGTAAAAAAAAACTGTAATTTTTAATTAAATAAAAAATAAGCGCTACTCCTTGAGAAACCAATGATTAAATTTTTTTTAAAAAAAATTAAAACATTAACCAGGAAATGTAAAAGTTATGCACAATGAAAAACAGAAAATATTAATAAACAAATAGAAATTTTGAATCATAAAATATATTCATATAAATCTTTCTCAAATGTAATATTTAATTTTAGATACAATTAAAAAGAAAAGGGAAATATGATTTTCTAAGCTCACTAGGAATTACTATTAAATATATATGTAATATTACGATTACAAATTATTTAACAGGAATATTAAATTGTGTGTATTACATGTAGTATATATTAATATAATTACATGTAATTCATGTAGCATATTTTATTGGTATTATTAAATATAAATACGTTATTATTTAACATGAAATATTAATTTGTGTTTACTAGTAATATATATTAAAATAATTACATGTAATATATATAACATTTTATTTATATTATTAAATATAAATAAAATATATATATATATATATTATAAAATATATTTTCTTCAGCTAAAATTGTATTACTAAAAATTTTACCCTGTATTATGTTACACATAGCACATTTCATACTTATTAACAAAAGTGTAAAAAAAAGTAATTTTTTAATGCATAAAAATGATGATAAATGGTTACATATACAGACAAGTAGACGCTTAATAATAAAACTATTGTTTTTAGCACATAAATGAAGATTTTTTTTTATAAAAAGAAAAATCCATATTATATATATATGTATGTATTAATAACTACAATTAAATAATTTTTTAAAAAATGGTTAAGCCTTTTTATCTCAAGAATTTCATTCAGTGTACATAAAAAAAGCTTCTAATATTATATATTTCGCTTCTTAATTTATATTTATATAGAACAATAGTATAGCCAGAAATTAATGAATGTTATAAAACTTGATAAAATATTATGGTTTTCCCTATTTAATTATTGTTTATATAAAATGCTCAAATAGACTCAAGCGCACTTCTTTTTTTAAGTTTCTTTTTCAATTCCTGCTATTACGTCACACTCTCTCAATATTTATTTCTTTATTTGTTTATATATTTATCTTGGTTGTATTTTCAATCGTTAATAAAATACATTTTAAAGCGCTCCATTGAGCTGAAATTTTATATACATGATTATTTTGGATGACAATAAATAACTTAATTAGGTTTAATAAAAATTTAAATTATTAAAAATAATTATTTAAAAATTACAAATACAAACACCATTGGCATCATTTTTTGGGGCTTAGCGACCCTTTTGGTGACTTGGTCAAAACTTGAAAAGGGTTTTTTTTCCCCCTTTTAAAGCTTCATTAAACTGAAATTTTATATACAGATTTTTTGGATGACAATAATATTTTAATGATAATTAATAAAATTTAAAAAATTTTTTAAAAATGTTTATTTGCATATGTATTCTATTTAAAATTTTTTTATTTTAAAAAAGTGATAAAATAAAATTTTTTTGGTTATCTAAGTAAAATTTGTTTAAAATTTTTTTATTTCTATTTTTTTTTTATTATTGAAAAATTAAAGGTAAAAAAAAATTATCGTTTTTAAAAAAATTGTTTAAAAATTTTTTTAAAAATACTTGTAATTCAAAGAAAACTTTCCATGAGAAGCATTAGTTTTTTTTTTTTATCTAAATAATTTGACATCAATATATTTTTGCTTTCAAAAATTTGTTTTACATATGCAGACATAGTAGTACAATATAAGTTCAGAGAGCCTCTCTAAATTTTCAACGAGCCGAAAGTCCACTCAGAAAGTTGGTGGATACGGAAGAGAGGAGAAAGACGCTTCCTGTCCACCCTTCAGGGTATTCTTTCTCAAAAATTGGAATGAAACGGAGACGAAACGCACTGTCACCAGTAGGGTGCTCAAAACTGCAGCTAACAAGAGACGTAAAACTAACCCCTTTCCACGATTATTCGTTTGATACCGTTGATGGGGTGGCATTAGAAGCAACAACAATGCAAGTTCAAATAAAAACATATGTGATCTAAGATAAATAGTAAATAATAATATAATGTATTGCTCATGCTTTTCATGTAATGCAAATATTTTTTAAAAGTACATGATTCACATATTCTGTAAATTAATTAAAAACAAATAATATTGCGTAAAGGTACTTGCAAAAAAAAAAAAAACCAAGATAAGACATTTAAATAAACCTAACATATTAAGTTCGAAACTAATAATGAAAGTTATGTAAAATACGTTACATTTATTCAAAAATCAAAATAGAAACATTTGCTTAAAAAAGAAAAACAGTCAAATTAATTGATATATCTGCCGACTGGGTGGCGTAGTTGGTCTGTTACTGCCCTTCTGCAACCAAGGTTGCGGGTTCGACCCCGGTCCAAGTAGGTGGATTTTCATGATGCAGAAAATCGACAGTGGTCAGGTCGTATGATTATGCGGCATGTAAAAAATCCCTTGGAGTACTCTTTTGCCTTTGGTACCTTCGGCAAAAAGGAATTCCTAAATTCAATTTCGCATCGTCAGAGCTAAGGTGCCCCTCCCTCTGGGGAGGAAACTGGGCGCTAAAATTACTTGCGGCAATTGGTATCGCTTATATGGGGCCGAAATAAAAGTGATACCAGCTCTGAGGAATGGACTAGATCTGCAAAGGTTAAAATTACCAATACGCAGCCCCATTGGAGAAAAAAAATTCTATACCTAAAAATAAATAATCAGCCTTTTATCCCTTCAATGAGTCGACAAGTGCAAGAGAGCTAAACACCGGGAGATTCACGTCAGACTGACCACCTGACCGGAACATCCGCTCATGTACCTTGTCGCCCAATGTCACGAAAACTGACATGAGCACATTAGTCCTTGGTCCTCATGGGTTGTTACGCTATTGAGTTTAATTTTTTCAAAAGCTGATTTTGAATATGAACTGACGTAAATCAATAAAGACACTCATCTGGCTTCAAAAAAATACTTCTTGACAACAAATATAGTAAAAATAATCGAAAACTAATTCATAGAAGCATTATTAATGATTTCTTTTATTTTCAGCACTTAAATTCTGGTTTGTGAACTAATTCAAAAATTCCATTTTTTTCTAACATACTATTCCCCTTTTATATTGTTAATTTTAATAAAAATGAATAGCATTTATAAAAAAGTAAAATATCATATATTTAAGTAACTAAACACAGATCATGTTTCAAACCATTAATGTATTAGTTTTATTTTAAAAAATTAAGTGAAAAAATATTATGATATTGTAGAATATTTTTACCCATTGAACAAAATATGTGAAAAATATTCAGTTTCAATTTTTCAAATATTATATTTAACTAGCTGTTATACCCGCTCCTCGCACGGGTGAATTGAAAAATTAAACAAAACAGATCGAAGGATAAAGAAGTTTTTAATGAGTTAATTTTACGTGAATTGCAAATAAAACAATAAAAAAAAGCTTTTTGCATATCTCAGATGAACAAAAAAAAAATCCTGTTTATTAAATTATAAGTTTGTAGATCTACAAGCTGATAAAAAGGATTTTTTTTTATCTATAACTTCCGTAACACTCTTGCGGGTAAATTTTTGAAAACAGCTTACTAAGCTGATCTCTGCTCAGCAAAAGTAGCACATTGTATCAAATTTTGTGTAATTAACGCTTAAAATAGTATGAATAATGTATATCTGGGGGGGAAGTGTAATAAGTTAATATTACTTTTTGTTGTATTTATTTTATGTTAAAATTGTATAATCAGCCTCACACTCCGCCAAGCTTTAGCAGTTCCTGGAGTCTGGCGTAGACAAAACAAAATGCAAAATTTTACTTCACACATAAAAGATAAATATATGCTGTCGCGGGATTTTTTGCAGATGGCCGACTTTTTTCCTACTTTTTTGACAATTATCATTATATTTGGGACACTTCACACAATATCTTTATAATTTATAGCCTATGAGTTATTCTGATGCATAAGCTATGTTATTGTAAAATTTCATAAAAATCCATTCAGTTGTTTTTGCGTGAAAGAGTACTAAACATCCATACAAACTTTCCCTTTTATAATATTAGTAATTATATTTTAGTATTATATAAGTTTTTATCAAGTATAAAAAATTTATTTTTTGAGTAGTAAAGGATTTTTAATATAAATGGGCAACATTTTTATATTAACCATTTAAAAAATTTTTATTTAATTTTTGTTTAAAAAAAAAAAAATTTTTCAAAAAATTTTCTAAAAAAAAAATTTAATTTACCCTTTAGTCGAAAGGAAAAAAAATTGGAAAAACCCAAAATTTTTTATTAAAATTAAAAAAAAAAAAAAAGACAAAAAAAAATATTATTTTTTTAAAATTTTCCCAATTTTTTTAAATTTTTTTTAAAATGTTTTTTAAAATTTCCTTAAAAAATTCCTTTTTAAAAAAAAAAATTAAAAAATTTTTTAAAAAAAAAAAAATTTTTTGGAATTTTTTTTTTTTTTTTTTTTTTAAAAAAAAAATTTTTGGGTTAAAAAATTTAAAAATTTCTATTATTAAGTACTACAAAAAGGGAAAAACATTTTATAATAAATTTTAAAAAAGGAAAAAATTTAAAAATATTTTTTAAAAATTTTTGCCAAAATTTGAAAAAAATTTTTTTTTAACCCCTTTTAAAACAATTTTATTGTTTTTAATAATAAAATTAAAAATATCAAAAAATTTTTAAAAAAATTTTTGGGAATTTGAATTTTAAAAAAAAAATTTTTTCATTTTATTTTTAAAATTTTTCTGGAAAATTTCTAGAAAACAATAAAACCCCAAATTTTTAAAAATTTCAATGTATTTTTGGGTTTTTTTTTCCGCCCAAAAAATAAAAATTTGTTTTTAAGAAATTTTTCAATTTGCAAGTTGTTTATATAAAAATTTTTAGGAAAAAAATTTAATATTCTGGAATGTTAAACCATAAAACTTTTTTTAATTTTTTTTTAAAATTTTTAAAAATTTGGGGTTAACCTAACACCCGCCTTTTCCTTTCCCCTTCCCTGGCCCCTTTGGGTGCAAAAAATACAAAAATTTTTCTTACATTAAATTAAAATATTTCCTTTTGAATTCCGAATTTTTTCCTCACTTTTTGATTTACGTTATCGACTACTTCAACTAAATTTTAAAAGGCAAAAATAGTATTTTTCATGAAAATTTTATTGTAAATTTGATTAAAAATTTTATAAAATTGTTTTTGTGAAAGAAAAAAAAACCTTTAAAAACCCTTTGGCACAATTTAAAATCTTTTTTAAAATTCTTTTGAAAAATGCTTTATTATAATAATATTTTTGTATGTAGGCAGAGGCTCAATTATGAATTTTGAAAAAATTCTTTTTTATTTTTAAGTTAAACCAATAAAAAAAATTTATCGGGTTTTTTTTTTTAAAAATTTCTCCCTCTGTTGTCGTAAAACATGGATAAACCCACTTCTAAGTTATATATTTCAAAATTCTACTTGAGCCTCTGTACAGGGGGGTCTGAGCTTATAAAAGGCAAACTATTATTATATATATAATGAAGCTATTTTTCACAAAAGGAGAATATTTTGAAAAGGGGCTTCTATGTTCATGCTTTTCAAAATATTGTACTTAAATAATTTTTTATGAAATTTCTATTCTTAAAACAATTTTTATACATTTTCTAATCAAAGTGACATTAAATATCATAAATGTTTATTTATACGCTTTTAAACATGGTTCCGACTAGTCGGATCCCTTTAAAAAGGTCAGCCGTATGATGAAATAAACTTTTAAAGCATTTTTTAAAAATAGGGACAAATATAGATAAAGATTTATTTTTTATCTACGGAAAACATCTTTTGACTCAAATAAAATAACCGTGATAGTATTAAAACGATATGCATAGTGGTCTTATTACACTCGGTTTCAATAAGATCAAAATCGCATTTTTTTTTTAACAATAATAAGATTATTTATTAAATAAGTCGATTTTATGATACACAGTTTTCATTGTACCACTCGTTTATGTTTTTTAAAAAGAATTGATTATGAATTGTTTATATTCATAAATCATACCATTCATCCATGAAGCAAAATATTATCAGTTTGATCTCACGAACCCTATCACCCATATCCTAACCCCCTCACCACCGCCAAACGATTCATCCCCTGCGACCGATAGACGAAGGGGGGTGGAGAGTGGCCTGATATGCAATTAAAGCGCTGAAGGCGATTGCAGCTGCGACTGATATAGGGTGAAGAGGGCTTCCTCACAACACCCCCTATCTCATGTATGACGTGCCCGCATTACTACGATAGTTTAATCTGTGCAGAGAGGATCCAGAAATGGTTAGAAGAGGGGGAGGTCGAACCAGCCGATAACAGGAATCCTGGATTCTGAGTAATTTCATTTCGGGCAGACGATACTTCCGCCTGGGATGACGGGATCAGAAGACACCCCACGATTGCTTTCAGGATTTCGAATATTGCCCATTCAATCCCAATGAAAACGCTCTTCCTCAAGTGTGCAGACGATAATTTATAAAGGAGCAAACGACATGGATAGGTGAGCCCCGATTGAATCCTTCCGTCTTGGGAAAGGGAGGGATAAAGGGGTGGTCCTCCTGACTGAAATGGGAAGTGTTCCGTGGACCCTCTTTAACCCAATCACCTGGTGTGAACAGGACATAAGTATTTAACAAATTGAAAATCATTCCCGGATTCATTTGAGGGATGAGAGGGAAATTTTATTTGGGACGTTGCTTGTGCCCAAAGTGGGTTATGGGATTGTGTTCGAAGGGTTCCAAATTGAAATAGGGACGCAGGTTGGAGTAAATTTGGTAAGGAAAGAGTAAAATTTGAATTTATTGATTTTGGAAAGATGAATTAGTTTTAAGTATTTCAGAGAATCATCAAAACAGTCATTATTCAATTCCTACTATTAGCTCACACTCTATTTATTTATTTATCTTGGTGGAATTATCAATCATTAATAAAATACATTTTAAAGCGCTCAATTGAGCTGAAATTTTATATACATGATTATTTTGGATGACAATACAATATAATTTATCTATAATTAATAAAAATTAATTGATTAAAACTAATTATTTAGAGAATTACCAATACAGCCACCCTGGCATTATTTTTGGCTACTTAGCGACCCTTTTGGTGACTTGTGTCAAAACTTGAAAATGTTTTTTTCTCACGTTTTAAAGCATTCAGTTGAACTGACGATAGTTTAAAGATAATTAATAAAAATTAATTACCACTTAATGTTGTGATTCTGTCCTATGTATATACATATTTATATTAATTGTAACTATTTAATAAAAAGTAGCTAAAATAAAAATTTTCTTTGTTGATCTAAGTAGGAAATAACTTATTTTTTTATATTACTTTTTAAATAATAATTTAAATGGTTAATGCATGCCTTTTATTTCTTTTGGCTTAATGTTTTTTTAGCGTTTTATCATAACAATATAAAAATTTGAAATATTCTGTTATGTGTTGCATTTCTAACATATTGCTCGTAAAGAGATCTGGAAATATTACATATATCTTAAGGATTTATTATCGAAATATCATACTTAATAATTTATGACTAATACATTTTGTTGTATTAATTGCAATGTATATTTCTGATTCCTTCCAGATAAGCTCATTTAAAAAGAAATTTATGAAAACTTATCTGTTTATGTTACTTTTTTTAACAATACAAGTAAAATCAGAATTAATATTGATCTTACGTTAGTCATTATTCTACATGGAAATTTTATATAATCGTGGAACCAAAAATTAGATTCTCTAATTAAAATCATTGAACGCCACAGACAGTCAAGAAAATGAATTATTAAATTTTACAGGTTTAACCTCTTTTTTTAATACATATATATATATTACATTCTGTATCAGTTATATCAGCGAACCCGCTGGGTTTTTCTAAGTGGCGCACTCATGGCCCATTGCACTACAAAATTCAACTATATAAGAACAATGTATTAAAATTTTAGAGAGGAATTCTATCAACCAAGCAATCAAATCGACCAATTTTGCTGTCATTGTCGTAAGGGTACGAATTTTAAGATTTTTTTTTTCATCTATTAAAATTTAATGGTTAGTACCAACAAATAACAATGAATTTGGGAACTGAACTAGAGTAAGTGACAATTTTATGGGAGAAACTGCTTTTTAATTAAAAACAAACAATACTGATTTCAATCTGAGCACATCTTTGCTTCCATTCTGCATTTGATAAGTTAATGTTTAAAATAAAAATAAGAGAGGCTTTGTCAAAAGGGGGAAAAATTAAATTATCAAATGGTATGGCAGCTTTGTATGATAACAGAACTTAAACTAGGGGTTCGGTCATAGATGAAAAGGAACCGAAGCTACCCTATAACTCAGTAAAAACTGCATAAAACCGATGTGTATTATGTGTGTTTTATAAAGATTAATACAATATTAAAAGCTAAAAATGGAGTTTTAATATTTTGATAAATTTCCCACATTATAAGTGTCCAACATTGCTTTTGGTCCGATGGTGTTTTCCCCATTAACCCTTATGTTGCGGCCCGCATGAAATATCTGCCAAATGTATATGCGGCCCGGAGGAAAAAAAGGGAGTTACATACTTTTAAGGCTGTCTTCAGTTAATGTTAAAGAATAGGACCCGAATTTAGAACATTTTTTCAGATATAAAAGAAATGAAAAATTAATGATATTCTGGCTTCACTATCCTTTAGAGAGCAGCATTTTTTATTATACTTCCCATTTTTAACCGAGTTGATTCATTTTTTCTGCTATAAAATGTGTTTTACATTTTTACTCCTATACTGTAATGTTAAATGAGCTATGCCTTCGCGTATTAAAACGAAAAAGAAAGTATTCACGGAATATTTTAAAATTTTTGAAACACTATATTATTAACAGATGTATGAGCTATAATATTGCAAATTCCCATGGAAATTGAGGCATTTTTCTGTCTGAAAATGTGCTTCGCGTTTAGTTCAAGCTCTCGTACTTTTACCGAAGACAGCCTTAATATTTTACTTGAGTGGCTTAGATCACATAAAAAGAAAATTGTCCAAAAGAGTCATATCCATATTAGTATAATACATAGAAAAATAAATTATTTATTAAAATCATTATTTTAAAATAGTTAATTATGTGTCAATATGGTAATCGAAAAAAATCATAATATTTCACCTTACACATTGATTAAATAAATCTATCTGATTAGTTTAAAAAGTACATCATACAGATTCTTCTGTGTCATATATTATACGTATTTCTATTCCTAACATGTGTGTGTGTCCTAAAAGGATTAGCATTCACAAATTCAATAAGACACAATGAATTGTTATCTAAAGAAAATATCTTCAAAATAGCAATATGGAAATCATTCCCAATGTAATTCCTTGATTAAATCTAGAAAAGAATGAATAATACAAATGTATGGTAAAACTAGACGGTACTCTAGATAGAATATGTATTGTAATGCACTTCGCACTAGTCGTAAGAAATAAGAACCTTCTCAACACCAAATACACTACAGTACGTCTTCCTTGTCATTGTGAACAGGTATGTGGATACTGACGAAATCATTCTATCCTGCAAATGAAATGATGTCAGCGTCCCCTTGCGACAACCAATATCCACTCGTCTTCATTCTGTACTTAATTCAAAAGAGTGAATCGAACAAAAAAAATCAGTTTGGAACCCTAGGGATGCTAGAATCTTGGCATGTTTTCTTAGGAAAGCAATTTAGTTCTGCACACGCTTTGGGCTTTCTTTCTTTCCACTGATTTTTTCTTTCTTTTTTTTTTCTTCTCATTTCTTTTTATACAATGCATAAGATTCAAGTTTAAATTGTTCGAAGGGAAATTGAACTTAGAAATTGGAGACGTATTATTTTGATTAGATTAGAGAAGGTCTACTCTGTTCTCGCACTTGACGCAGCTTTTGTCGGGGAGTTGGGAGTTTTAGGGAAAAAGTACTCGAAAGAACGGAATGAAAGATTCTGCAATCTCCACTTTTTTTTTTGTCATCCTTCTTTATTTTTTTTTATTGGAAGATTACTATTTGCTTAAGGAGCAAAGGAGAAAAATATGTCTTTCCTCAAAAAAAGAAGAGTTATGTGAGAAAAAAAATAAATGAAAGTTATTTAATTGCGATATAAAAAGATGTATCGAGTTTACCTAATAAATTATATATTTTTAGGTATTGAAACCTCTCAAATCAATTCATGTTTTCCCCCCTTATTCTTCTCTTTTCTGTTATCAAACTAAAATAATAAAAATTTATTAAAAGAGGGGAATAAAAAATCCCACTCCTTTTTCAGTAGCTTTCATTTACTAATTGCTATCTGCTAAAAAGTAAAAAAAAAAAACAATCCCTTCTCTTTTAAAAAAAAATAATTTGAAATACAAATTAAACGGAAATTGCAAAACTGTAATAAGAAAGAGATTGCTACTCTATTGCATTTAACTAACAAATTAAATAACACAAACCGTTCTAAAAGCAATTATAATGCTTTTTAAAAAAAATCGATGGCATTATCCTTATACTTTTGTTTTAAAGGAACACTTAATTAAGAAGCAAAAACAAAACTTTAAGGTACTTTTTTTATTGCCTTCCTTGGTTAAAATATTTATTTTAAGAGCAAAAACAGTGTTTTTGTTCAAACAAAAATAATGGGTTTTAAATTTGAAAATAAAAAGGATGTAAGGAGTGTAGGAAAGAGTGGACAAAAAAAGATTTATCTATAAATTTTTAAAGTTAGTCTAATATACACTGAAGTTTAAAATTCTGAAGTATAAATTTTTAATTCCTTTTCTTTATTTCTAAATATTATTTTTCATCTTCTGCTTGGAAAAAGATGATTCATAAAATGTGACTAAAATATTATTTCTCAGCTTTTTGCATATTTGTGATACTCAAAAACTGAAGATGTTTAAAATTGGATACATGAAAAAGTATTATATATTTCAAACAAAGTATGAAATCTTCAATAATTAGCACATGTCCTGTTAAATAAAAAACTTAGCTGAAAAATATTTTTTAACAATAATTTTGTTAAAAAACTTTAAAATAAAATTTTCTTAATATTTACATAATTACTTTATTTCAACGTAAAGGCAAAGTTTCTGTAATATTATTCGACAAATTTTTTGTACTTAAATGATTTTCTCTCTCTCTCTCTCTCACCTACCATTAAACTTTCTATTACTAAAATTGTAATTATATTATGCCAACACCTTAAACTTCCTTATTTTACATTAAGGTATCCGACTACGTTCGGAACCGTGATTTTAAAAAGGCGTATAAATGGATAATTTTCATGATATTTAGTGTCACTTAGATTAGAATGCTTGTATAAAATTGTTTTAAGGACATTTTGATAAAAAATAAATATTTAAATACATTTCGGCAAAAAATTAACGTAGAATAACCTTTTTTCAAAATGTTCTCCTTTTGTGAAAAATGCTTCTATTTCAATAATATTTTGTCTGTATATAGCTCAGATCTCTATACAGAGGCTCAACTATGATTTTTTGAAAAATTCACATTTTTTTTAGAGTTACAAAACCCATTGAAATAATTATCGGCGTTTTTGTCTTAAAATTTCTTTCCTCTGTTGTCGTAAAACATGGATAAAACCACTTCTAAGTTATATATTCCAAACATTCTAGCTGAACCTCTGTACAGAGGTCTGAGCTATATACAGGCAAAATATTATCATAATAGACGCATTTTTCACAAAAGGAGAACATTTTGAAAATGGGTCATTCTATGTTCATTTTTTGTCAAAATATTGTACTTAAATAATTTTTTATTGTAATACTATTCTTAAAATAATTTTATATACATTTTCTAATCTAAGTGACACTAAATAACATATATATTATCCATTTATACGCTTTTGCAAAATCACGGTTCCGAACGTAGTCGGATACCTTGAAATATTTAAGAAACTTGCAACGAAGCATCACAATCAACAAAAAATATGTTCCACGAGATTTAATTTTTAACAGATTCATTCAAATTTTCACTTAAATGTAAATAAGCATAATGAATACGTTTGAAATTAATTATTTAGCTAAGTTATATAATGTGTAATCTTTGAAACGATTACGAATTAAAGCAACGTTTCTCAAACTGTGGGATGTGCCACCCTAAAGGTTTGCGATAATCCTACGAGGGCGGCGGCGCATGTTGGAAAGTCGAAAACAAAATAATTTTTTTAAAAAATTACTTATTTACTGAAAGTAACAAACACGATTCATTCTGAAATAATAATAAAAAAATACACATTTACACTAATGTAATTCACTTATAAATATATTAGTACTACACAATGCATTTTATAATTAATTTAACAATACTAGGTTTAAAAACAAGTTTAATAATTACCAGTGACTCTATGGGCTTGCCAGATATAAATTTATGTACAAAAATTAACAATTATCTTGATAATTTGTGCGGCTTACATTTAATCCCTAAATGCCGATCATAAAAGCGCAGTTCACTCCCCAATGCCACCGTTTAACTCGTTGGCGAGCGCATGTGGTGTATTTGGGGTACAAAAGGAATAAAAAGCAAATGCTCTGAAATAAATAAATCTTTCACAAACCTGTCCAGGTCCTTTTACTGCATTCTAAAGCCTTCGGAATAATTTTATGGATAGCAGTGCGCAGAAAATATACTTCAGAAAGACGTATATATATGTCCGGGGCAACTAATGATTTGTCTGAGCGAGACGTTTTTATACGCCGGTGGCACTTAAGAGTTTAAAGTCGTATTGTAACTTTAGTGTGAAAATATAGTATCATTCAATTCAATACATTGTTATTTTATGGAGGGGGCGATGAAAATTATGATAGAATATTGGGTTGAAAGTTTGAGAAGCTGTGAATTAAAGTCATCATGTTGAAAGATAAAAATAAGTTAAGAAATTTGGGCCTTGATGTTAGAAAAATAAGGCTTAAATTTTGCTACAATTAACATAACTCGTTGATTATATTACGTTAAAATTACTGATATTTTTGTATTAAAATTATTGATATTTTTGTATTAAAATTATTGATATTTTTACATTAAAATTATTGATATTTTTACATTAAAATTATTGATATTTTTACATTAAAATTATTGATATTTTTACATTAAAATTGATATTTTTACACTAAAATTATTTTTTACACTAAAATTATTGATATTTTTACACTAAAATTATTGATATTTTTACATTAAAATTTTCGTATCAGATCTATGAAAAAATATGATATAATATGAACCAAGAAATTACTCAAAAAATTCTGACTTCATATTTTATGCTAATGAGGATAAATATGACAGAAATTGAAGATCGGTTTAAAAGTAATTTGATATAGTTTTAAATGGCAATGGCTATTTTATGGAAGAAATCCATGCCTTTTCATTCGCCTTGTACTTCTACAATTTGCATAAAATATAAAAGAAATTCCTGTAACATTAATGTTTTCAAAATTGGTTTGAAATCCAAATTGTGTTTATTTCCTCAATAAACGCAATTTTATCATTTCAGATCAATTACGAAAGGAATCAAATATTCAAATACATGTATTTGTTCGTGAATAATTCATATCAAATACATTGAATCTGTATGAATTAAATATTTGACATACAAATGAAATATACATTCTAAATGTAGAGTTAAATTAACTCTTTTAAATTATCTTTTTTTTCACAATACAGTAAATGTAGTTTTTAGCTTTTAAAATGTATGTGAATAAAAATGCTGGATATTCATTCGGTAAACAGCTATATTCGAATTTCATTTTTTTTAACATTTTTATGCAGTCATATAATAAACATTTTTCTTTTAGATCTTTAATTATGAGCTATACATCTCATTAAACGTTCTTTCACGAATTATAAAATGTAATTTGACTTAAAATAATGTACGACTATCAATTATATTATTTGAAAAAAAATTAGTCAGTTTTACATCAGTATTAGATTATGCGACTAGAGACTCTAAATGTTACTTTCATTTATTTTTTTGAAAAAAAAAAAACGACTTTACTTTGATTTTTTAAAAATTAAAAGTGTGGAATTCTCTGTAATTTCAGTGAGTTTTTACTCTGCATCCAAAATCGTCGTAGTAACTATAGCTATCAAAACTAAAATCCTCTGTAATTTCTGTGAAGATAATTACCCGAATCGTCTGTTATTACTGTGAATATTTATCAATACCAAATTCATCTGCAATTATTGAGAAAAGCGATCTGCATCAGAAGCAGTCCACTGGTATTGTTAATAATTATTTTATATTTTCAAGAAAATTCGGTTGCTTTTTTTTATCACAAGGTAAATATAGGACAAATATTTGCTTAAATACGAGAAATATCAAACATAGAAATCCGTTCATGAAACGTATGATGATTAATTATTGCACGTTATACACAATCAATATACTTAGATTTTGTGACTATTAATAAAAATTATAAATCGAAACTATTATAAGATTAGGAATAACATTTTATGCATAATACGTAATAATTGCAATGTTCCTAATTTTTTTTATACATTAACTCTTTTCCAATATTAAAAATAAGTAATATAAGAAAAAATATTTTCAAGTCAATTCCTACTTAGGTCAACAAAGACAAATTTTATTTTAGGTTTTTTTTTTATTAAATAATTGCAATTCATACAAATATGTATATGCATATGGCAGAATCACAATATTAAGTGGCAATTAATTTTTATTATTTATTATTCTTAAAGTATCGTATTGTCATCCAAAACTATCATGTATGTAAAATTTCAGTTCAACTGAATGCTTTAAAACGTGTGGAATATATAAAAAAAACTTTTAAAGTCTCGACCCAAGTCGCTAAAAATGAAGCCAACGTAGATGTATTTGTAATTCCTTAAATAATTGGTTTCAGTCAATTAATTTAAATTAATGTAGGATTTAAAGTGTTAGGGAATATAAATATATTCCGATCAGTGAGGTAACAACCTCATCAATAGATGGCGCTACCAGCAAATATATGCATTCCCCCCCGGAACAGTTGGTTTTGGAGAGAGAAGAAAAAGCAACAGGAAGCAAGAGAAACGTCTGAGGGACAGGCTCCGTTTTACGAACAAGGTGTCACGTTTTTCGCTTAACGGGTGTCGCGAGGCTTAGAGACGATTGAGAGTATGCTCCGTGAAATAACTCATAAAGATGTAATCAGTATTTAATTGGAAATAATCTAATGCTTCATTAAACAGTAATTTACTTATCTGCTTATTTCCTTGAATATCAAGATCCGGAACATAGTGACTTACCCCTAGACAACAAAAGAAAAAAGCCACTTGTATAGATAAAATACACCCCTACATTAATTATAATTAAAATATCGTATTGTCAACCAAACTAATAGTGTATAGAAAATTTCAGCTGCAATGATTGCTTTAAATGTGAAAAAAAAATCTTTGTTTTGATTTAAGTCACCAAAAGGGTCGCTAAGTCACCAAAAATGATGCCAAAGGGCTGTATCTTCAATTCTTTGAATAATTAGTTTTAATCAATTAGTTTTTTTAATTATAAGTAAATTATAGTTTTGTCATCCAAAATAATCATGTTTATAAAATTTCACCTCAATTGAGCGCTTTAAAATTTTATTTTATTAACGATTGAAAATTTGAACGAGATATATATAGGGAGATTGTGAACTAATATTAGGAATTGAATGGGATTAAACTAACCTAATTAGAAAGAAAAAAAGAATTAAATATATTTTTAAAAAAATTATTATGAAGTACATTTTTATCTAATATAAATTAAAATACAAAATTCTCTGAACGGATGAATTACATAATTGGAAGAAAAATCGAAGCATCCAATTAAATAATGGTAAAAAGTTAAGAGAAATGAAAAAAAAATCTGAAAAGAACATTTGCTACTAGATATCGTGTATAAAATTCTGCTAAAATTGAAACTGATAAAGCTGTTAAAATATGTTACATTCTTCTCTCTTCTACTGCGTTGAATGTTGTAAATTATTCATAGCATCACTATCATTCGTCTTATCCATCAATTGGAATATTTTATACAATTTGCACTCTTAGAGGTAATTTTGAAACAAGTGTAATAATCATCATTATTACCACCATCTGTTCCTTCATGTAAGCAATTTATCCAATAAGAATCAAATATCTTTTGAGCCTTTGGATAGAAAGTTTTATTGCTTTATATTTTTATTTTACTTTATTTATGTAATTTGGAAATCATTTTAGAAACATATGTTCAATTTCTTCTGGCAGTCAGGATATTGAATTCGATGGATTTATGTGTGTGTATTCCTATTCTGTAAAATCCCTTCATTTTGTGTGCTTTAAATGTTGAATATCGACTTATTTAATAAAAGAGCGTATGATTTTTGATGCTTAAAAATGCATAGAAATAACCATACATATAATTACCAAGTAATTTAATAGAACAATAATTTGACTTTTAAATAAAAACTACACTTGATACATGCTGTTGTAGTCCAAAGCTGAATTAAACAGGCAAGATAAAAAACATTGTAAGTTTGTTTTTTTACTGGCGGACTTATATTATTAAAATTTCAAAAAATCCCCCATGCTAAACATAATTATTTTTTTTTCTATTTTTATAAAAGTGGGGAGTGAATGTTGAAAATAATGAGTTTGAATTACAAAATTTCTCTTAAATAAGTTACTAAATAATTTTCTTTGCGTTTCAATGAAAACGTAAAAGTGCGACTCCTTATTGAAATGTTAAAAGATATAGTTACAAAAAAGCTGGTATATCCTGGTATCAGGTGAATTGAAAAATTAAACAATACAGATTGAAGGATAAAGAAGTTTCTAATGTTAATTTTAAGTGAATTGCAAATTAAGCAAAACAAAAATGCTTTTTTGCATATCTTAGCTGAGCAAAAAAAAAACCTCTATTTGTTAAATTCCAAGTCTGCAGATCTGATAGCTGATAAAAAGGAATTTTTTTATTTTATAACGCCCCGTAACTCTCTTGTAGTTCGACTTTTGAAAGCACCTTCCTAGCTGATATCTGCTCAGCGAAGTAACACAATGTTATAAATTTTGTGTAACGAAAGTTTAAAATAGTGTAAATAATTTATATCTGGATGTGTAATGCATTAATTTTACTTTCTGTTGTATTTATTTTATGTTAAAATTGCAATATTCGCAAGCAACGCCGTTCCTTACATTATACTGGTGATAGAGCCAACTTGGCATCATTATCGGCGACCCTGTTGGGTAATTGGCCATTGATTAAATGGTGTAGTTGATATGCTGTAACGCCACCTAGAGGGGAGCTGCAACAAAGAGGATAACACAAAAACTTTCTCCACAAAAAATACATATACATGCCGATCATCATAGTGATCGGTTGAAGGGTGTTGGAGTGCAGTGAGGTCATATATACACAAATATCCATTTATATATAGAAAAAAAGGTTCAATCACAGCTTAACCCTTTATCTACCGGCAGAACTTAAAAGTACCACTCACTTTAAAATTACATAAAATAACCACTTTTACGAATATTCTTTTAAATCCACTTTTCCAAGATATATGGCAGCATGGGTTCTAGGATGAGTATTTTAGCAGGGAAGGCGAATAGTTTTATAGCAGAGATTGCGTTTTTAGCTGACGCCGTTTTCAGTAGATTGCGAAGATTGTCATTTTTGCTCCGAAAAAATAGTTAATGTCAAAATGTGTCTTATTCTTTTTTTTTTGTATGTTAATGAAGACCTTAGAAAACGATTTGACTATTTTAAGTGAACAGTCTATATAATTAATTGTACAGTTGAATATCTTTAATTAATTAATTAGCTCTAACTAATTAGTTTTCCCAAAGTTGAGTATTTTGTTTATGCATATCCCTTAATTTTCAATGTAGTGATTCAAAAAAAAAAACTATATATATATTTCATGAAAATAGTGCAGTAAATATAATGCCGTAGATAAAGCGTTAAAAGCTTAAGGTATCCGGCTACCCTAAAATCATGATTTTTCTTAAAAATTGACAAATTTCTTTTATGATTTTATTTTACAGTGAAGTCTTATTAGCTTTATAAAAATACCAAGTTTTTTATTTTCCATTCACTAGAACAAAAACTACAAGTGTTTTAGTAAAAGCAAACGCCGTAACTTTATATAAGATGTCAAACTTTAAAATGCGTTTTACACGAAATGTGTTTTTTTAGAAAAACTCAAACGGGGACCACAATTGCTCAAAAAGTTTTTAAAATAACTTGCTAAAATTTTTTGTGTATGTTCTGTATAACAGTAAACGTGTTTTAACACCTTCAGATTTATCAATCAATGTTTTATTACAAAATTACAGTTCTTTATGTGAATATAATCCATGTTTTTTTAAGCAATTTCATGTAATCACAAAGATAAAGGGCTCTAGCTTTTGTAAAAACTAAAAAATCTCTTATCCTGAAGGTCAATTCAAAAAGGAATAACAAAGTAATACATTAAAATTCAAAAATTGAGAGTTTGTTCATTTACTATTTGTACGGAGCGGGCCGCATTTATGGAATTTTTTGTCAATGTTTACCTATTTTTCCCCATTTTAAGTAATAATTTATTTTTCTCTTCTTAAGGTATGTGACTACCTTCGGAGCACTTTTTTTGAAATATATAAATTTTCAACTAAATAAACACTTTTTTATTTGAAATGGGGCATAAAACTAAAATTTCAAGTACAATTTCGACAAAATTAAAAATAATTTTGTATTTATTGGGAATTTTGAGTGAAATTGTAGTGAAAAATAGCAGTTACGGTAAGGTTTGCATTAAAAATTCTAATTAATATATTCGAATAATATTTATACAGTACATAAATAACATCATTAATTGTTCTTGGAACTACAACATTTTTAATACTTTAGAAAGTTTTTGAAATATGTCAATTTTTATGCAATAACTCAATTTTTTTACAAGAAACTAATGTTATTTTCTCACCAAAACAGCAATAAAATACATAAATATATGCACAGAGATTAGATAATAGTATAGACTGCAAATAAAACTAAACAAAATATTTTCTAAATATTTCAAGTCAATATCTTAAAAAGAAAATCTGCAGTGAGCTTTACCGTGAAGCAAAAAATTGAAAAACATAGTTTTTCAGAAAATGCATTTAAAGATTTTAATACAGTATAAAAAAGTTTCTACTAATTGTACATTTTTTAAACTCACCATATTTATAGGTCAAGATCTCTTTAGCTTCATGTTTAAATATAATTCGGACTTTTTTTTAACCTTTTGCTATTTTCTGGAGAGTTTTATAGACTATAAAAATTGTCGTTTTTAGTGAAATTTTGAGGAAAAATTGCAATTACACAAAATTCTAATTCATGTATTCAAATAATATTTATACAGTAAGTAAATAACATATTTATATGTGCTAGAAATTAAAAATATTTGAAATGATTTGAAAGTTTTTAAATATGCCAAATTTTATGCAAAAACACGATTTTTTAAAAAAATTAATGATTTTTTTTTCATAAAAAAAGCAGTGAAGTACATAAATATATACACAGAGATTAGATTTCGATTCATAACACACGTAGAACTAAATAAAACATGTTTTGAAAATTTCAAATTAATATCTTAAAAATGTTTTGTATTAGGGATCTACTTCTGGTTTTATAAACTCCATTTCCAGTTTACTAATTATGCTATAACTTTGCTTCTAAATATCGTAGAAACAAAAATCGAGTGTTTTTGGAATCTTAAATGTATATGCTATTAAATAACAGCATAAAAGAAATTTCGAAAGTTTTCACCACAACGGCGAATTTTGGGTAGTCACATACCTTAATTTTAGCCTTATTTTCTTAAAGTGTACTAAAATAAATCTAAAAACAAAAAAATCTCCATATCTCTATTTTTTTTAAAAAAAAAAAGTTGTCCGCAAGTAATCGGATACCTCAAGTTCTCTTTATTTATAAATTTAAAATTTTTATATATGCTTTCTCATTACACTATAAACAAATGAATAATGCACAAATTTTTCTTAATGTCTTATTTTTAAAAATCCCAGAAGAACCTACAAGCAGAACGCGAGGATGCGGCAGACACCTTGTAGACAATCCATCTTACTTACCATACGTACGTGGTCATTTGGCCCAAACAACTTACTCGCAAGAACTCATCCGATGGAAAGAAAAAAGCCACCTTTTCCAGAGTGAAAAGAAGAAAAGAAAAAAAAAAGAAACAACTGCTTTCTCGCGGTTAAATTTCCGATGGATTCTCTTTCTTTGATCACAGGTTCGAGTATTGGGTTTGTCGATGTGTTGTTCGATACTCTCCAACGCAGTTGATGGATGGCTTTTAGCTCCCATTGGGAGAAGAAGTGGAAAAAAATTTCCTTCCAAACAGCCTGCGATGAGTCTTTAATTACATTTGTCTTAATTATTTTTCAATGGCTTTTATTATCGCAAAAAAAAAGAGGATTGTGGTTTGATTTAGGTTAGGGGTTTTCCGCTGGGTTGATTTTTCTTAAAAAGGTACCAGATGCGATCTAAATTTTAAAATAATTATTATGAAATTATACGTAATTGAGATTGGTTATAACTACAGAAAAACCATACAAAATAAAAATAAGGGTTTTGAAAGAAAAGTATTGATTGTAATTTTATTTTTTAAGAGTTTTTAATCTATTAGCTTTTAGGACAGTGTTTTTGAAACTGAGGGGCGCACCTCCTAAGGAGGCGTAATAACTCTACGAAGGGGGCGCGAGCTTACTGAAAACTCGAAAATAAAAGATTAAAAAAATTACTGAAAGTAGGCAAGCAAAATACATTCCAACATAATAAAAAATAAAATATGCATTTACAATGAAATAATACACTTATAAATGTACCTATACTACAAAATATATTTTGCACAATTAATTTATCAATATTAAGAACAATGTTAATAATTACAAAGGGCCCATGGACTTTTTTGCTACGTATAAAATTATATACAAAAATTAACACACACTTAGCTGATAATTTGTACGGTTAGAAATGAATCCCTTTTCTACCAATTTAAAGTTACGCGATCCACTCCCCAATGCCACCGTTTTCCATATAGGTACGCGTATGTGATGAATTGGAGGGAGGAGAGAAAGGGCATAATAAGCAAATTCTCTGAAATAAGTAAATCCTCCGTAAACACTGCCAATGTATTTTTATTAAATTCCAAAGTCTTCGGAATTACTTTATAGATAACAGTGCACAGAAAAAATCGTACTTCGGAAAGACGTATATATACGTCTCCGGGGTAATTAATGCTTGGACTGAGCGAAACTTTTACATACGCCGGTAACACTCAAAAGGTTAAAGTCGTATTGTAGTTTTTGCTTCAAAGTATAGTATCATAGAACACAATATATTGTTATTATAAGGAGGTGGGGGGGGGGCCACAATGAAAATTGTAACTGAATATTGGGTCACAAGCATTGAAAGTTTGAGAAGCAATAGCTTATGTTTTAATATTTTTACACAATGGATTAAATTCATGAGAGTCACTTAACAAACGTATATATATTCACGTGTTCTCCACTAAGTTCAGTACTGACAGTAGATTTTTACTTGATTTTCTACTCGTAAAATTTAGATAATTCAATAATGTAAATTTAGATAATTCGATAATGTAAATTTAGATAATGTTCGATAATTGGGTTAACGGGTTCGAATGTTAAGATTCTTTAAAAAGCTCTCTTTTCAAGATTAAAAAAAAATCTTTCATTGTGAAAGAACTCTTAAAGCAAGTGTATTTTATTTTCCTAAGTACGTCCTTATTGTTGATAAATATGTATTATTTAGAAGAAAATATGCAAAAGTTTGCAATTGCATGAACTAATTGACTTAAAAACCCTATTGTGGGAAGAAAGTTTATAATCTTCTAAGGCAGTGCTTCTCAAACTTTCAATGCGACCCAATATTCAATAATAATTTTCATCGCACCCCCCTCCATACAATAACAATATGTTGAATTCGATAATACCATACTTTGACGCTAAATCTACAATATGACTTTAACCTCTTAAGTACCTCCGGGGTACATAAACGTCTTGCTCAGACAATGCGTAAATTGCGCCGGACGTATTTATACGTCTTTCCGAAGTATGATCTTATCTGTTGACTTCTATCTATAAAATGATTCCGAAGGCTTTGAAATGCAATAAAATGAATTTCACAGTGCTTGCGAAGGATCTACTTATTTCAGAGGATTTTCTTATGTTTTCCCCCTGTCCCCCCCCCCCCCCCCCAATACATATCATATTTTTGTATACATGCAAAACGGAGGCATTGGGGAGCGAATCGCGTAACTTTTAATAGGTAGTTAAGAGATTAATTATAAACCGTTCAAATTATCAAGATAAGTGTTAATGTGTGCATATATTTTTATAAATGAAAAGCCAGTGGGGGCATTGGTAATTATTAAACTTATCCTTAACTTAGTATTGTTAAATTAATATCAAAATCAGAGAGCAGTACTGATACATTTATAAGTGTATTATATCGGTGTAAAAGTTCTTTTTTATTTCTTACTAAGTCAGAATGCATTTTGCTTATTTACTTTCAGTAAATTAATAACTTTTTAAAATAATCTTTTGTTTTCATCTTTTCAATATGCTCGCGCCCCCTAGGGGGCGCGCCCCACAGTTTGAGAAACGCTGCTCTCTAATGAACATATTTCATAACATTACATGAAATAAGTTTATTAATGAAGTACTAAATATCTATTTAAAGAATAACTCTATAGAGATACAATTTTTATTTTCAAAGTTAATAGTTTTTTCATAATACAACAATCATCATTTTAATATGAAATTTAATAAGGTTTTTGAATGAAAAATTTAAAGTATTTTATATAAAAGTATAGATTGATTATAATATCTCTAACAACCACACTCTTAACGAAAACATTTAAAATTAAATACGTTTTTCTTGATTCGAGAATTATATTTAAAAATTATCCTAAATCTACTTTTTTGTCCAACTAAAATTGGGTCGGGTCAGATCCTTCTTTTTTTTTTTTTCTTTTAGAATTTGAAACAATATTTTTAAGTAAAATTGTATCTTTTCCCCAAGATTAAGCTTTATCAAAGTTCTGGAAAAAAGTGTGGCTGGGTATTTTATTTTTCTCTTTAGTGACATTAGTATGGGAGAAAAAGAATCAAAACCAAAATACAAGAACTAAAATTGCTAAATTTATACAGTAGTTCCAGAAAGATCCGATACACACGGGAAAAGCAGACAAGGAACAAAAGAAGACTACAAAAAAAAAAAGGATATATTTTTATTTGCTTTAAAGTTTTCCTTTAGTATTCTCTTTTTTTCGCTCTTATCCTCTTAGAAATAGGTCTGCAGAGAAAACGTAATTGCTGTGTCCCGTGAGAAATTTCAAATGATGATTTCTACGATAAGCAGGTAAAGATTTGTTTTCTAAACTCCGCTTTGCCTGGTAACCGCTCAATAAAAACCGTTTTCTTTAGCTGTGTTATCCTTTAAAATGGATTAGCTGTTTCTATTTCTCGGAGTCTAATTGAAAAATGGGAGAAACATGAAAATGCCGGAGCTTCTGTTTGAAGACGGAGATTTATTTTAGGGAATGGTGTTTAAACGGTGGTAGTATGTAATATAATCATTTGAGGAGCATCTTACTTTATTTTACTAGCAGTTGTAAATGGTAAGTAGTTTAACGCTGGTTTTATTGAGTGGAAAGTTTACATTTAAATGGAATTTTGATATTTCTCTACCGGTAACACATTTAGCGGTGTAGTTTTATTGGAAATTAGTTTGTATTTGCGCTTTAATTTAACCCTCTGGGTGGAACATCAATTTTTTGACGATCTGAGGTACATCCGTCAGACAGACGGGTACACAATTTTTTTTTTTTAATTTTATTACCTTAAGGCAGTGCTTCTCAAACTTTCAACATTTGCGACCCAATTTTCAGTCATAACTTTCATCGCGTTCCCCCCATACAATAACAATGTATTGAATGAAATAATAATGTAGATTGACGCTAAAGCTACAATACTATCTTAATTATAAACCCCTCAAATTATCAAGATAAGTATTAAATTTTGTATATGTTACTTTTAAGTGATAGATATTTTAAGTAAGTTATTTTTAAGTAATATATTTTTTAAATAAATTGTACTTTTAATTAATAAGAAAAGTATTAGGCTGCTTTTCTTTTCTAATTTTTAAATTGGAACATGTCACAATAAAAGTGCAAAGTGTATTTTTATTATGTCAGAATGTATTTTGCTTTGCTTCCCTTAAGTAAATTTTTGTAATTTTTTAAAAATAATCCTTAATTCTCGACTTTTTTATATGCTTGGGCCCCCTTAGGGGGCGCGTCCCACAGTTTGAGAAACACTGCCGTAAGGACTGTTTTAAATATCCTTATCGTTCATGAAACTGAGTATGGCTCAAATAAGAAGACGTGTGGGGCTAAATCAACCACAACTTTTTTTTCTAGAATCATACATAAGACAATTTAATTAAAAGCAGGAAACATTTAAATGAAAACACAATGTTTAATATTTAAGTTTTTATAAGGCACACTATATTAATATATTTTTATCACTGGAATTGTGACTAGTATTTTTATAATAAACTGATTAGAAGTTATACTCATGTGAAAGTAATTAAAAATAAAAATACCAACAACTAAAAAACAAAAGGAACAAAAATAATGCAAAAGAAAAAACTAACAATGCATAAAGTTATAGAAACAACCGTAAACTCATTATTTTTAAAGAATACAAATATCAATTTCTTTTGGTGTGTTCCAAGCACATAGACAAATGTGTGACACATTTATATGACGTCATTCTATTTTTTTTTTTCTTCTGTGGGGACAAAAACGGCAATTCCTTCTTTTTTCATGGCTGCCATCTATAATAATGATAAGTAATTAAAAAAATGAAAATAAAAATATTATAAAATAAATATTGCTGATAAGTCCGTCTGCGAGGTGGGATACAAAACATACGTACGGAGGAATATCTGTCTGATAGACGGCTATAGATAAGAAAAATCGCATATACCGCGAGTTGAAAAAAAATCGCCAAGTACCACCACGTGATCCTTTCATTGGGAAGAGTCTAACGGGAAATGTCAAGGCAGCCCATCCCAAAAATCTCCACCACAGAGTTATTTGTTGTTGTGTTGTGTGTTGTTGTGTCCAATCCTTCAGGATCTAGCAACAGCTAGATCAGATCCATGAGACCGTTAACCCTAGCGAAGTCCAGCACCAGAAGTGGACTAGCATGGACATCTTCCAAAGTAAACCCTAACAATGTTCAGGGGAAGCCGGCAATAGGCGACACTTGGGACAAGTCTGGAAAACCTTATGGCCATATTCGAAGGTCATGCATTTCAAATGCCCACTGAGCAATCTGGACACAGCCGTTTGATCAATCCTCCATCAATCCACTGCCCCCCCCCCCCCCGGGGCTTTTCCAACTAATCCAAGGATGGTAGAGAGGGGCCATCCAGACTTGCTTGTCCTTAATTTTCATTACAGAGTAAATATCTCCATATGTGAGTGCATAATCAGTGGTCGCAATCTCAGAGCAGCCTCTTTTGGCCAAGAATTCCACGACTTCATTTCCAGGGACGTTTAACATGGGAAGGGATCCACTGAAAGTGGACGTCTCTATATTTTGCTATAGTTCTGACCTTACTGATTATTCGAATGCTCACGAAGTCATCCACACGAGTCCAGTCCTGCAGGTGTTCAATGGAGCTTCGGCTATCTGTAAGGATCCAAATGTTGCTAGAGTCAGTTCTGTTGAGGATGGACTTTAATCCCTCGTCTATATCAATTAATTCACTTCTGAGGACTGAGCAGTTTTCTGGGTTGCGTCTAGAAAGCCAGATAGAAAGCTACTCGATGAAGGCACCACTCCCTGTGCGATTTGACTCGTCTTTACTACCATCGGTGTATATCAATATGGCATCACTTGGAACACCATTTATGACCTCGAGAGCAAGCTGCCGTTATCTACAGGCATCAAAGCAAACCATCCCTGTCTGAGAGATGAATGTTCCGGTCAGAGGGTTAAAATAGAAGATGTAATCAATAAACAAAATAATATGAAGAGTTATTAAAATCTTATATAAAACTGTTACCTTGCAATCGATATATCTAAGAACATATCGATTGTTACATTAATATTATACTAATAGACAACACGAGAGCAATCAGAAACCGAATTTTTAATTTTGGACCAAGATCAAGTGGCGAAGATGACACCTGAGTTGGACCTCAAATCGTCAAATTTTACACCATGCCAATATATGCAAATCAAGCCTCGACCAATTCAATGTATTCAGTTATTTCGAAATTCAAATGTATTTGTACCAATTTATCAGAACGTCAAATCCTTTCTAATCATATGACTCAAACGATATTTTATTTTTAAAATTTTTAGAAAAAAAAATTCTTATAAAATCTTTGAAAATCAAAGGTTTTAAATTA
>BMAV01001768.1:278155-292970 GCA_019973955.1 Trichonephila inaurata madagascariensis
TTATAATAATTGAATTATTTTTTTTTCATTTTCAGTCAAAATATTAGTGTTAAAAGGTTAATATTTAAATTCTTGTCACCAATTTTTCTCGTAAAATCAAAGTCTTAATTTATTTTTTCAGAAAGTAAATCATATGAAGTGCGCGAAAAATACTTTTATATATTGGGACTAGAAATTGAAATACCGGGATTCCGAATACCGGTATTTTGAGATATTTGTACAATTTTGTAATACTGGTAGTCACAAGTCTAAATACCGATTTTTCGGTATTACTAGAAATCTTTTAAAATTGTCTCCATTATATGTTCAGGGATCGCTAAAATAGCAAAATAGTATACGTTCTTGTCTGTGTGTCTCCCTAACCGACGAAATTAATTAGACTGGGGATATAAAGTTGCACTAAACAATTAAGAGAAGTGATAAAATATGAGAATCATCCAATGAGATGGGCCAAAACTGTCTTATTACTACTCAGAGTGGTACTGAACACGCGCAGAATTCGTTGTCTGATATTCGTATCTGTGAAAACAAGGTTGTAACTGTGAACAAAGTGTGTAATATTTCCATATATTTTAAATTGTTGAGTTTGTTAATTACATTGTATTTGCACATCATACTTAAGAGTTCAAAATATTTTTCAGATTCATTATATATATACTCATAAATTATAACACATAATAATGAATAAGAATAACTTTAAACATAAAAAATTCAGTTCATAATACTTCGGTTTGGTTTCATTTTTCATATAATAAAAAGAATGTGGTGGCACAGTGTAAATAAAATGTTCTTTTTTTTGTGATTCTTTTTATACTGTTATAATTTATAAGTTACAAATTATTTTTGTGATATTTACACTCACTAATAAAGCAACTGGCAAAGAAAACAAAAAAAAAAAAAACACCGTTTTTTTCATTTTTCTAAAATTTCTACTACCGATATTAAAACCGGTATCCCGGTATTAAGATCTGAAAAATACCGAACACCGGTATTGGATTTTTGGTCCGCTATTGCAATCCCTATTTGGAACTGAAAAATACCGAATAATAGTTTCTGCAGTTTAATGGAAGCATGTTGCGTAGAAACACATTCCTATGTATCTTTAGTAATCGCATATTAGAAAACTTTTAGCATAATGACTTATACAGTAGTAAATTTTTTATAGTATCGTGTTAAAGGGGGAGTATTAGATTATATATATCATTCTCAAAATAAAGAAAATGTGGTTTTTATGAAGGAGTTTTAGTTTTTAGATACTTATTCTATTTGTTTTAGTTCTTCAGCACATTTAGTAATTTCTAAACTTCCTAAAAAGACGCTTTAAGACAAAAATTAACCTAATTTCGAATTAAACCGGTGTGTCACTCTTCAAAGAATCGCATCCCCGAAAGTAAAGTTCGTTGCCCTGAGGTTCATCCTCCTGGTTGCTAATGATAAGAATGCCATATGGCCTTACTCTTCTCTGTAGCAATTGGATTGTCTCACCCACACTGAAAGACAAGCAAAAAGGGGTGGCTAATCCACTTATTTACACTCTGCAAACATCCAGTACAGCTCGTCATGGCACAGCCCTCGTTGCATGATTGAGTACCCTAGACCCATGAGGTGAGCAACTCTTCTGTCTTTTTTTCCCTGGAATTCTTTTTCCTACTGCCCTCACGTTCCACGAGAAAGTAATGAGTATCGATTGGTGTGGATGGAATATTGAATAATTTTGCACTTATACCCGTGTTCGATAGATGAAGAAACTGATTGATTCAATTAGCAGCGACCGTGCTCAGCGGGCGTGTCCTGAAGTACGTCTAGGTAAAGAAGAGTGGCACGTGACACTGGGGTATTTAAGAGGGGAGGAGGGAAATTAAGACGGTGTAAATAATCTGTCCTTCACAGGTAGGGACTCTTCGTAATTAGGGATGATGATAAAATGGAAAAGGCGTGCGTCGTAAAGGATTAGGATGTAATGTGATTGTCCAAATGGATTTAGAAGCTTGTCCTTTCACACGGGGTGCTTCGGTAATGAATAATTTTATCACGCTAGCTGACGAATCTTAGGGGTGTTAATGCGCAGAAAATAAACTTTCTTGATAAAGAACATGATATGTATTTCAATACTATAAAAAAAAATAGTAGCCGTTCATTCTACCTCAGTCATCATTGTCATTATGTCCTTTACAATATATCAAAGTAGTTCAATAAATATCAAAGTATTTGGGCAATGTATATCTTTCGTATATGATGTATAACATTATGCATATAATTAAAGTTATATTTTGAAGAAAATACAGTTGATGGGAGAAAAATATGTTGGCAATATATATTAATAATGACGGTACGTTAGTGTTATATCTTCAAACAATATAGCCAAATGAAAAGACGTCACCAAAAATGACGCCAGCTGCTGTCGTTGCTAATATTACTGTGTTTTAATGTATGTGGGAGCGGTTTTTTCTCTATTGGCTGTATGTATATCGTGGCATTTGGCAACGTATTTTGATTTGACGAAATTGGTTGATGGTTAATACATCAGTACAGTATATTCATATTTAAATTCTGAATTGACCACATTCTTTCTATGAAACATTATAGCACTCTATAACCCAATATCTTTAATGTCCCTTTTTTAAAGAATGTTGTAGAGATGATATTATAATAATAATAAAAAAGTCTGATATATAGAAAAATAATGTGTGCTTGTCCCCCAAAAATGATATTTAAAAGATAATATAACACACCTAATTGCTTCTTATACATACTAATTCCGACGATAAAATGTTAAAGAATTGTTAGCTTACTGTCTAGAATGAACGCGCAAGAATGACAGATGGCATATGATAAAGTCCAGTCCTTAACAATAAAAATTGAAAAAGGTATTTTATTAAGACAGAAATTTCAAAAATTATGAACTAATTTGTAAGAACTGTTCAAAAGTTTGAACTTCAACAAGTATCATATCTGTTACAATCGAAGTATATCAGGAACACATCAGATTCTTGTCTTGCAACACTGTTAGCTAAAAGATTGTTTTGGTTTGAACTTTTGGCACTGAGTTCTTTTGTGATATATTGTGCCAAACGCAGTGTTTAAGAAACATTCAATTTACTCTGTGAACATCAAGTAATGTTTTTGTGATCAGAGAGCTAATTCTAAATTTGTGCACCTGATAAGGCTTGCGTGACCATGTCAAAGGCTTAACTTGAATCAATGAAACTACCATAGATTAAAGATTTAAAACTGACCATGGGAAATCGTATCCCTGGTTAAAACTTCAAGCTTTTAACTACATTCTTAAGCCTTTAACTACATTCACCTCCAAAGCCGCATACACTATTTTTTTTTCTAATATGTGAAAAAGCCTACGCACCTTAAAATCAATGGTATAAATGACAATTTGAGTAAAATTTAAGGGTTTGAAAGTTCATTGAAAAATGCTCTCTAGCAATTCATCCAGTGAATTATGACTATAAAGTGCACGAAAAAAGGTTTAAGGTGTCCTGATAATCTTAAAGTTATCATCTAGAGTTTGAATCTTCTTATAAATCTGATGGATTTATTAATGATATAGTTTCTCGGTGACCAAATTAAACCTCATAGAGAGAGAGAGTACATTTATTCTTCCTTCAGTATAATAATATCCAAAAAGGGATGCATTACCGATGTCGATTAAAGTTTGGGATGAAGCATTCTCAATACGTGCCTGTAAAGACCGTTATAAAATTGCTGAATATCTTAAAAGGAATATCTATAAGAGCGAAAATAAATAATTGAGCTACATAAAAATTTAAGCTTTTACTTCACACTTTACGTTAAAAGGAAAACGAATAAATTCATATGATATGTATATGGATAAAAAAAGGATATTTTAAAATAAATTCTATGCATTCAGTATTTGAAAACAAATATTTTTTTCCCCTGGAAATCAAAAAGTGGACAAACGTAGTCGGAAAACATTTTATGTTCACCTCGTTAAAATCATTTGAATAATGTGTTTCGAAATTTGTTTCTTCACAACTTTCGATTTTCAATATTTGTGTTACAGAATAAACAAAGATAATGTATTTCTTTCCTAGCCTTGCTGAATTATTCAAACTAATATATGAATACATAACAAATGTTTTGTTTTTTTTAACGCTTACGTATTCATGTATTGGTTTGAAATTTTCTCACAGACGCATCTTGAAGATTTCGAAAAAGAAAGAAATTTGAAACTATATCAGATAATCTTAGTATCGATACACCAAAGTAAATAATGTAACCATTTTATTTACACATGTGTGCAAACTTTTAAAAGTATGTGTTATTCCAAGTTACAAATATTTCCATTTAATATTTGTCAGCATACTTTGCACAAAAACTACACTTTACTGAAGAGAATATCCTTTTCTGATGCACAAATAAATCAAAATATAAGGCCCAAAAAATACATTACATGCAAAATTCATGGCCATGTCAAAAAGAAGGCGTAGTGCTGCTTCAACGGCCCATGTTTACATAATGTCATTACCGGACTCCCCTCTTGACATAGTGCCCAATTTACTCCCCTTGAAACAACACCCCCTGTTCCTAACACACACTATCTTGGGGAATTTTCGGGGCCCTCTGTTGCCTTCTGTTTCGATATGCCAGCCCTCGCTATCGATTTTTGACAAATTCGTCTTTTCTAGCAAGATTTGCATTTCAGAAAGAACGTATAAAAAAGGAGTTTGAAGGAAGAGTTGAGTGTAAATAACATTTGCGTAAAGGCAAACGAGTCGCTTACTTTTTTTCTTCTTAGACGCCGCGTTCTGTTTTATCATAGCAAACGAACAACGGCATAATGCTGCCTTTACTAGACATGGTACAAAGAAAAAGACACACAGGACGGCTTTTGAATTTTAAACTTTTGTTTCAGTTTTTGGCGACTGTTGTTTAACGGTTCGGTTGGAGTTTGTGTGGTGAAAAAAATGGCGGAGTGAATTTACTATCTAGTTATAGGATGTGTCTTGTCTTTTTGTGTCACATGAATGGAGCATGCTCTATGGATTTTAGAAAAAGGAATTTTGCTGGTAACTTATACGTGTCTCAAATATAATTACAAAATATATTGTAAAATATCCCTTTCAATTACTTTTTTTGCATTTAGCTGTGAAATAGTTTACCGTAAAACCCACTTCACCATAAACGGTTTGTCGACGTTTTTGTTCCTGGTCCTGAGAATGTTATATAATTATTGAAAATAGAATATGATTGTAATCATGATTCTGAGAATGTTATATCATTATAATTATAATTCTGAGAATGTTATATCATTAAAATTACGATTATGAGACTGTTATATCATTATAATTTTGATTCTGATAATTTTATATCACTATAATTATGTTTCGGAGAATGTTATATCATAATCATGATTCGAAGAATGTTATATCATAATCATGATTCTGAGAATGCTTTGTCATAATCATGATTCTGAGAATGCTTTATCATAATCATGATTCTGAGAATGCTATATCATTATAATTATGATTCTGAGAATGTTATATCATTGTAATTATGATTCTGAGAATGTTATATCATTATAATTATGATTCTGAGAATGCTATATAATAATTATATTTCTTCTCTCTGAGAATGTTATGTATAATAATTATATTTCTTCTCTGATAATGTTATTTAATGAAAATTATTTTTGAGAATATTATTTAATAAAAATTCTGTAAGGTAAGACTGTATAAAGAGGATTCAGTTCATGGGAGAATGAAATATATTCTAAAACTGTTTGTTTATAACAAAATTGAAAGCAGTTATTTATTATCAAAGTGAAAAGGTAAAATTAAATTGTGTTAAAAGGAAAAAAACATTTCGTTTTACTTTAAGATATTAGTGTATTTCTCTGTACTTTTATAGTTTCTTCACACATGTATTAAAAATCGGAACTCAATTCCATTAAACAGGTAAGAAATGAAATCAATAGCATTAATAGATAAGAATATAGTTGTAACAGCCAATGAAACCGAGAAAAATAGAAAAAACGAAACGAATTTCAGTAATATAAATTTAGTTTGTAAATTCAAGAAGCTATTGATTTTAGGTCAAAATATTTCGATATTGTAAAAATTTAACACTTAAATGTGTAATAATTATATATTAATAAATGATTCTCTAATTCAAATCTCAAATTTATATATGTTGAATTTTTAATCTGAAAAAATTATAAATAATTCGCGCAAATTTATTAAAAATTCGCTACATTTTATTATTTGTCTTATTTATTTCGTTTTTATAAAACCGAGATTCTTAAGTAATCCGTTACAAGTAATTTTAGCTTACATTTTCTAATTTTTTAATATAAGTATTCTTACCAACATTTTTAAAGAGGCAATAAATGATTATTTAAAGACAGAAATTATTATTTTTTTCTTTTTTTGCAAAGGTATATTATCTATTTCTTTTTGTCTTTGAAAATGAATGAGTTAATTTATTTTTATTTTTAAAAGGCAATTTTGTAACTGAGAATACGAATCTAATTTTCTAAATTGGGAATTTTTCCTTTAACTGTAATTGCTCAAAATATCATCTATTATTTTCTGATTACCATTTATCTTTGTACAAATTTAGTTCAATATGAATTTAATTTCTCAAATCGGTGACAGGAAAAAGTTTAGTAATATCAACGCGTGATAATGACATAAATAATTATGTGATAACATTTAATGGGAAAATAAATTGATACCTTCAGCGATACTCTCCATTTCAAAAACGTCTGGATGATTGTGAATGAAATGCAATTATACTACTAATATGAAAAAAAAAAGACTTTTAGAAAGATATATTTATCTTCAATTTACCTAATATTACAATAATATAATTTAATTTTACTTCTAATGAGAAAATAATATGATTCTGATATTGAAATTTCGAGTTCTGCATTTCTTACTACTGCAGTTGTCATAGAAACGCGTTTTCTCATTAAAATCGAATTATTTCTTATCGTGAACTCCAACAAACGTCTCATAGATTCTCAATTTTTTTTTAAGTATTGTCATTGCTACAGAAGAATGGACTGATTAGAAATGAAATGTAATATAAAGAACAACTTTTAAGATAATTCGTATTATCCATTCGTTGTACGGAGATAGCCATTCCTTAGCGCAATTTAATAAGCTATTACGACAATAAAAGTTCAATCTAAAATATCTTTCATTCTTTTTTTTTCCTTTTACATTTTTGAGACGAATGCAATTTTTTTTATGAAAAGTGAAATCTTGGAATTTTGACTACATTGGCTGCGTATCTAATTTTAATTACGGAATTAAGTCACAATCTGTCGAATCATGAAATAATACTTTTACAATATATTTATTATTATACATGAAATGTGTAAATATCCTTGACAGCGTTACACGTTATTGTGTTTTTTTCTTGTTTAAAGACTTACGAAAACTTCAGAACTGTTTGTACCGTTATAAGCTTTAGTTAAAACTTTAAATCACAAGTAAAGCCATTATTTAAAAAAAGAAAATTCAAATTTAGAGATTAAAGGGTTTTTATATCAATCAGATTGAATGATTTATCAATTTGTTAGCTCACAAACTGAATGCACGCAAGGGTTATTAGTAAGGTGACCAAACGTCCTCCTATAGTGAGGACAGTCCTCCTTTCAAAGGATTTGTGCTTCCTCAAAAAGTGTCCTCATACTTTTGTGTCCACCTTTTCAAAATTTTGAAAATCATCTGTTAATCTCTGTATACAAAGATGGCCCAAACATGTTTCCAATATGTCGAAGAATAGTCTGAAACAAATATCACAGGAAATAACAGGTTTCAATGGTGTTTTTTGACTTTATCACAAGTAAATTGGGCAGATACAGAAAACTGTGTTAATTTTTTTATGAAAAGAAATACCTGATACTAAAATCGCTGACAATGGTCTGTATGAAGAAATTGGAAAACTGAATGCATATTTAAATTGAAATAATTGGAAAATCTACATGCTGAAATTGATAAAAGATGGATATGTTGTGCTGCCCTGGAACTAATGAATCAGTTGAAAGAGTATGTTCAGGTGGTAATATTTGGACTATTGAGAAATCAAGATTGAATGTTGATATTTTAGCTGCAGTACTTACAGTAAAGATGGAGGATATTTTTTGCTCCAAAATTTCCGATTATATTAGAAAATAATATATTGAAAAACAAAAAAATTCATTCAATTTTATACATACTTTTACATTTGGGAAAGTCACTTATCCGGTACAGTGGTTAGTGACGCTGACTGCGGTGCCGTAGGGACTAGGTTTGAATCCCGGAGAAGGCATGGATATTTGTAAATGCATAGTGCCTTCGCTGCATGGGAGTACTTTAAATAGCCATCGAGCCTCAAGTCCTCTAGTGAGGTTGGCGGAAAGGGAAGAGAAGTGGGAGGCCCCTGACCACAACCAGGGTGTTCTCCCCTCAAAATTGGGTGAAACCGAGCAAAGTCGTTCTGTCACCTGCATAATGCTCAAATATAAGGTTAACGACAGGCGTAAACACCTAGCCCTTAGCCGCGATGAATTTCGTGGACCTTAATCCGATGTTACTGTCGATCAGGTGGTATAAACAACAACATATCTTGATAAAAGTTTCAAAATATTGAATGCTTTTAAAAAAAAAGGTAAATTAAAAATGAAATAAAACAGATATTATATGAAAATGCAATTCTGAAGAAAAAGCAAATAAGTTCGGAGGGGTGTATCTCTAAGAAGTTAAGTATGTCTACAGCGAATGAATAGGAAAATGGTACAATATCTTTTACATGATGGGTTTTAGTGATATCAGGACTTGAGTCCCTGATTCGACAACACTCACTTAACAATGAACCTAACAATGTGTTATACAAAATAGTTTAGTTAATTGACAAAATATAGTTATGCAGGAATTTTATACATAATTTTACTCTTGAGAAACAATTAATTGTTCATCATTAAAAAAATCCATTAATTTACGAAACAAAAAAAGCTCGAATCTCTAAGAACTGATTATTTATTCAATTATTTGTCTAGAAATTAATAAACTAAGAAAAGAACAGTATAAAACTTTAGACTATAATAAACTAAACTTCCGTCCCTTTACGGAACTTTTCAGCCATAATGTTCGAAACCTTATTAATTAAAGGCTGGGAAGAACTTAATCAGAATTTCACAAAGGCTTACTCGTTTTTGAACTAACGGATATTTGCCATCAACTTCACATAAATGGTGTGTCGAGTCTCACTTACAAAATCTTTTATCTACTCTTTTTGTCCAATCTCATTTTCATTATTTTTAAGGGGAACCGCTGTGTAGAGTTGATTAAAAGAGATTTCTCAAGTTCTTGTCAATATCCAACTGCTTTGCAAGAAAGAGAAGCAAAGAAACTCGAGCATCTGGGAAGAAGTATGAAAAGAGAAAAATGTTGCTCAATTATATCTATCTGTTTCTCTCTTTCTTTTAAGAATTAAACCATTCGATGGAAAAAAGGTTCCTTTGTTCCAAGAGCCATTTGGCAAATTCTGCAAGAATAAAGAGGCATATGAAAGAAGTTCACGTTTTATTTGAAATAGGAATGAATGGAACGAAAATGGTGAAAAAAAAAAGTTAAATAGAATGGAAAACAGTAAAGCGTATTTAAATTCGTTATTCAAATCAAAAACTCTCAATTTATAAATTCTTTCCACTTTTTTTCCCCATCTAACTTTAGATTTATTTTGAAAATTTGCCATGCAGAAAACTAACTCTTTTTTTTCTTTGACTCTAAGATGTTTCATTTTGTATAAAGAGGGCACTCGAAATCCTCGAATATTGGAAAAGATTTCTTTTCGTTTAAAGGAGGAATTAATATTTTGGTTATACTTATGTAAAATAGACTATAAGTCCTCTACTTGAAAAAGATTTTACACGTTTGAAAAACGCATAAAATCTGAAAACGCTTTGTGCATAAATATGGAAAATTCAACTTCTGAATACTTTTTGGATGAAAGAAGTCCCTATCTAAAAACGATAACTCAATTAATGTTAAAGCTCGTAGAATAATAACTAAAGTTCAGTTTAATGAATGGAACAAAGAATATCGAAAAAGCCCTTTCATAAGATTGAAATTACGAAGCACATTATGAATAATTTAACTAATAACTAAGATTTAATTCAACATCCAAGATTAAATCCAATGATACTTGTTATACACTGTATCTTTTATTTGAATCACGCGAGGGCTTAGAAATTTCAATCATAAGGAAAACTACACTAATAAAATTCTTAGGGTAAATATCACATCAGATATGTAAATCTATCCTGCAATATTTAAATAGGATATCTTAATAAAATTATTCCTTTTGATAAATTTGAATAGGTAAGTTTAATCAAATTCTGCTTTTCCATATTCGTATTTTAAAATTAAAACTTCTGTTAACTGTGCATCATTCGCATTATTAATTAAAGAGTCTAGAATTTTGAACACTAATTCTTAATCGTGAAATAGGAAATCTCTAAATGGTTTATTTAACATTAACTAGACGGTTAGAAAAAACGACTCTCCAGGTAGAAAATGTTGCCTTTGATACGTCCACCCTTCCCCCTCATTTTTCTGTTCGTGATTGACACTACCATGTTAGCATGCCGTTATTCACGCGTCGAGCGGTGGAGATATTTGCGGTAAGAGAGAAAGAGGAAATTTTACACCCCTCACCCCTTGTTTGAAAACATAAGAGATAGACGTTTATGGGTTTTGACGGACCCCATGGATTTCTGAAAGCAGTTAGGAGGAGAAACTCATTTTCGGACTTTTAAGTCAATTCCATCCTTTCATATACTCTTTCTTCAAATCGAATTATGAATGTCCATCCAGAAAAGGTTAAATTAATTCAAATCAAGCGTTGCTCACTTATAGTTGATTTATTTAAATAAAAATCAATTGGATAAAAAATTAATTCCAGAATCGGGAAGAAATCCGAGTGATTGTTTATTAATGTAGCACTTAACCCCTTAAGTAGTCAATTTTTTTGCCTAGAATGTTTCCAAAAAATGCACATTTTTTTAAATTGCATATAACTAAGCATAATACTTAACAGGATGCGAAGATGGAAGAATTTTATTTTAATTTTCAATTTTAAAATTTTCGCATTATTTTTTGTTTTGTTATTGTGGAACAGAAAAAATCTTAAATGTTTGATTTTTGTGAGTACACTCTACATTCAATAAAGAATGTTTCATGTAACTTAAAAGAATTTCTCTCATACTCACTAAAAAATTTCATGTTCATACTTTTTTTCAAATGTTTGAGGATTTTCTGTGTGTGTGAGCGTATATATATGTCGCAGGAAAATCATGGAATTAAGGCTTTCATCAAATTCCTATAGGAGATGATCAATTCAAGTAAGATGTTAAAATAATGTCTCTTTGAAGTCATTGCCTTCATGTAAATAATCGATTTGATCAAATCCCCGAACTGTTTTATGAAATGATGAGAAGAACTAGTCAGCATTTGTAGAGCTCTAATTTTCGCTTGTTATCACTCCCTTTTACCTCCCCCCCCTCTCTCCTCGTCCGTGCCAGGCAGCGCCAGGCTTCTGACGTGATGCACCAAAACAAAATGACCTAAATATCATTTTTTAGTTTTATTTAGTTATATTCTTTGCATTATTATCTTTCGATTGAAATATCACTTTTGTATGCCTGAAAATTAGAAACTGGATAAAACTTCAATTGAAAAATGTAAGCAAACAAATTAGGGAATTCGACCACGCCCTCTTTATAGATAAAAAAAAAACTCTTTGATAGTAAAAAAGCTATTTTAAAAAGGTAAATAATAACTAAAAAAAGTGATACAAATACAGCAGGATATTTCTGAAGTACCACATTAATGTATAATTTTTAAAAAAAATGTTTGAAAATCTACTACAAATATAATTTTTTTAAAAATCTTTTTTATTAGAATTAGAATAGTTAGATTGACTACAAAGTTTTAAGTATGATACTTGATTTTTTTTATTATTATTTACCTACTGTTCTGGATTTTGGAAAACCTTGTATTCCAAATTTGAAGAGTGTTTAAAATAAAGCTAATAATATAAAGTACTCTTAGATGAACATCAAATTGATTCGAAAGAAAACTTATTAGATATTTTAAATATACATTTAAACCTGTTACTCTCGTTTTCCGCAAACTGTCCCATGGTCATATACAGCGCTTGTTCTGACTAATTCATAGCCACAGGTTTAAACAATCGCCTTAAGTAAAAAGATATCTCTATATAAATGGTGATTTGGGAAGGGGGATCTCTCTCTATATTTTCCACCAGAAAATTTGCATCTCAAATTTGTCGATTTTTTTTTTTTTTTTTTTTTTTATTACAAAAAAATTTTTTTTTGGTTGGGTGTTGGATGATTTTTTTTTTTTTTCAGAATCTCCCATTTTTGTAAGAGCATTTTTAATTTTTCTTAAAACTTATTACCATCAAGGTAAATGTTAATTCCTCGGTTTCCTTCATTTTATATAAAGTAAAATAAATATCCGTAGCTTTATCTGTTTTTATCAAATCTTTTTTTGTGATTCTGAAAATTCTTTATACAGAAAAAAAAACTATTATAATGTAACACAAATGTCAATCAAAATCATAGGCTGTTCGTCATTTTTTTTAAAAAAAATATTTGTCAATTTTTAACAAAATTAATGCTATTTTTAGTGGCATAACGAACACCCCCGCAACCCTCACATTGCGGGGGGGGGGGGTTGGGAGGAACGCTAAGGGACCCAAAGCTTGACTGACGCTATGTATTTGGGCTTGGGGCCCTAAACTTGAGTTTGCAGGGGGATCTAATATTCTCCGTTACGCCACTGGTTATTTGTATCATTTTAAAGCTAGATACTATTACCGCTTCTTTGTAAATAGATCTGCCTTTGTATGTACCCAAATTATTTGAAAAAATTTCATGCTAGTGATTTGGATATTTTTCTTACGGTATAATTATCAAAGGCCCGATTTCAAAACTATTTCTTAAAAATCATTTTTCAGTTCCTACTATTAACTTACACTCTCTATTTATTTATTTATCTTGGTGGAATTTCCAATCGTTAATAAAATACATTTTAAAGCGCTCAATTGAGCTGAAATACTATATACATGATTATTTTGGATGACAATACAATAATTTAATTATAATTAACAAAAACTAATAGATTAAAACTAATTATTTAAAGAATTTCAATTACAGCCACGTTGGCATTATTTTTTGGCGACTTAGCGACCCTTTTGGCGACTTGTGCCAAAACTTGAAAATGTTTTTTTCTCACGTTTTAAAGCATTCAATTGAACTGAATTTTATATACACGATTGTTTTGGATGACAATACGATATTTTAATGATAATTAATAAAATTAATTACCACTTAATGTTGTGATTCTGTGTCGTATGTATATACATATTCATATTAATTGTAACTATTTAATAAAAAGTAGCTGAAATAAATTTGTCTTTGTTGATCTAAGTAGGAATTGAGACCTAATTTTTTTTATATTACTTGTTTTAAAGCTATGCTCGTGTGACACTTGTAAATAGTTCATGCAGCCCCAGAAGTAAACTTATCACAGTAAGAAGACAACCGCTTTGAGCGGAGGAATTTGTGTGCACCCAAGACTGAAACTTAAACCAGCTCTTGAAAAACAAATACTGGAAAAATAAATTTTCAAAGAGAAAAACACCTCTTCAGGAGCCTAGTCCAACAACATGTCACTTTGATTACAGACATCTTTGAGCATTGTTTGCTTTATAACAACATTAAACCTTCTTTCTCTTCTCGTCCTTTTTTCCCCCTGTTTTTTCCCTATTCTCAATTCATTTAGCAGCATCCATCAACGGAAGGATGCGACTATAATTTAATTCCACATCCACGCACTTACATGGAAACTTAAATGGAATTTAACTCAGGAACAATGCACAGGCATTTTCCCTGAGCTGTCAAAAAAAATTTAAGGCTCACGTCTGAAAACGTGACAGGCTACAAACACTCGGGGTCTCACCCTTTACACATGACTACTCCATTGAGAAAAAAAAAGACAAGGGTGGGGGATGTCTCCCCCCAACTCTTCTAGTGCCCGTGGATACCAGGAGGTCACAAATGAAAACAGACATCTCATACCTCAGGCATTCCTTTTTCAATTTACTCTCGGCACTGGCCGTTGTCTAGGAAACAGCGCTTCTCCCCGTAGAAGATCAAGTATTATGCTGGGAAGAAAGAAACGCTGAATTCATTCTGACTGCGGGAACGGAAAATTTATGAGATCGAAAAATTCCAATTCTGATATTTAGTCTATAAGTGTATGGATGTATATATAGACTTGATGTACAGATTTCGAAATACTTCGCAGATGTTTCTTTTTTTGTTGTTGTCATGGGAATTTGGTTATATGATGGATAAATAGGAATGAATTAAAATTGTATATGTTTGAAGTGAAATAATTGATTCTTTTTCTCTTTTTCAGGAGAAAGTTATGAGATTGAAGAAATTTCCGATTGTCATATTTAGGTTATTAAGGCATAGATTGATACGGCTTTCCAAGTATTTCTCAAAGCCTCCTTTTTAAAATTAGGCTTTCGAAATTCCAAAAAAACGGGAAAAAATAAAGGTTTGTTTTTTATGCATATTAGCAAGATGATGCAAGTAGATTAGTAGATTGATGTATTTGTTGAAAAAGCAAAATTTTTTTTAATTATTTTGTTGTTGTTGCTCAAGAAAAATACTTGAGGTTTGAAAATTCCAATTATAATGTTGAATCTATAAAAGTGAATGATATATGTGTGAAGGTGTAGACAATGGCATAACATA
>BMAV01001768.1:319087-335556 GCA_019973955.1 Trichonephila inaurata madagascariensis
CATAACTGAGATTATCTATTCGAAAAATGTAATATGTTTTAATAAATGCTAATTTATTACCGAACTTTCTAGAAAATTCTAAGTACACAGAAGGTTACGCAGGGATTAATTAAACTCACTATTTGTTTGAGATAGTTAATGGCTGGTGTAATATATCTAAGATGTTTGCTAATCATAAAGAATGTGAAATGAGCTTTATTAACACGTTTAACCATTTGCCATAATTTCCTGTCAATTTCAGAGATAATTACTATGTAGATGTTCTGTATACATCTTGGATTAATTCATTATTAATTTCTAAGAAATTATATGGTTAAGTAGTAGAAGTATTTTTATTGTTTGAATATTGTTACTAATGAATATGAAATACGTGTGATAAGGCTTGATATTAATAAATATTATGCTACAAAGTGTCAAATTAGGATTATTACTTCAAAATTTTTCATTTAGGCAGTATAATAATTTAAAGAAGTTACATTTTAGAAAAAAAAGGTAAAAATACCAATCCGCAGCCCCACTGGAGAAAAAAACATTTCAGAAAAAGAAATAAAAATACAATAATATTTCTAAAACACAGCATGCTTTTGTGGAAATACATGGGTTATTTTTCATATTTTATAAGGTCAAAATGCCAGTGTTTATATAAGTACTATCAGTGGCACAAACAAGGAGGGGGTCTCCGAGTCCGGACCGTATTTAGTACGTAAAATTTAATTAATTATTTGTTATTAATAATTAGTTTTATTAATTAATGCTAATTATTTATACAATATGTTGGATTAAAGCGAATGAACTATTTTTTTCTGACGGAAGGATATCTGTGTATGTGATTCGCCCACGCGCTTTTTCTCACTTCGTCCCACGTATTCTTTCTACCGGGAATACACCCTGATCAGATGCTGTGTGCGGTGATCAGACCTTTTATACTGTGTGCCTATTTCGTAATCATTTGTTCAATAAATGTGCTGTCCAGAAAGCTGTGACGAAATAATTTCACAAAAAGAACAGCGCAATAATTAATTTTTTAGTGTTTTTTGTACCCAAAAATCGACAAAATCAAAATAATATGTTGAATGTCGTATTGGAGCATGGTACGAGAATGGTGGACTTTCGACTCTTTTTCGAACATCGGAAAGATGTACATTTACGTCCGGGGAAGTTAACGCACTGGCTAAGCGTGACGTATATTGTTACGAACTCTAGGTGGCAACTCGGACTGATCCGAAGCACCACGCCAGCTTCAATCAGGGATTACCTCTCACTAGAGATGTCGATTTTCGTGCTCCGAGATTATATAAAAATTGATTTTGGTTTTTATAGCTGAAGTTTGCACACAAGGAAATCGGATGTTCTTTGTACATCTAAGTGTAAAATGAATTTTAAATAATTTTTCTATTTTGGCAAATAGTTTGAATGTTAAAAGAGGAAAGAGAATGCTTAAAAAATTGCACCAAAATATGTTGTTTCTGAACGTAGTATGGAAGAATAGTAAACAATTTAATCAATACGAAAGCATGTAAAAATTGTTATGTATCTTCGCAAATCCATGAGTTATTGATTTAACTGCTTTTGTCCACAACAAACTATGTAGCTTTCCAAACAAAGTAACGATAAAAGCCGATCTTTCACACCAAGCGGTCATTTCGTGCCAAATCCCCACTCAAGACAAGCCCTGGCCAAAAGTTTTGTATGTCCAAGCACCGTGCACACACATACACACACAAGACTTTTATCCAAGTCGTCTGTCACGCAGGGGTGGTCGGATCGATTCCGGGGGAGGAGGGGGAGGGTTCACGTGCCCGCGAGGTGTTGTTCCTTGCCACAAATCACACGGAAGCCGGAAACGGAATCCTATGGAAATGCCCCGCGACTGTTGTTCCGGCCCTTAACAGTTGGCCACTGCATTTACACATAGGTTCGCTTTTCCAGGGAGTGTGTAGACAGGGGAGTGATGATAATTTCACGCCTGCAGACGATATTTGGGGATGAATTCATTTAAATTAGCTTAGGGTGTAGGCTAGGATGATCTTTAATTTACTACTTTGGGATACACTGGGACGAAAATGTGTTTGGGGAACTTGGATTGGCAAGGGCTTTCTATCACTTCTTGATAAGTACACAGAAGTGATAATGTGTTTCTCTATGCATATTCTCTGATAATGAAGATGTTGTGTTTCGATCTCTACACATAAGTGAAAATAACGAATCAGCATATTTAAAGGAAGGACTTTGCAAAAGAATCAATTAAGAGTAAAGTTCTCTTAAATAATACAAGTTATTAATAATTGTTTAAATAAAAGATTATTTATTTATTGAAATAAATTTACTTCCATTGAGTTTGCCATTAATTTATGGGTTGGTTTTCTATCCAGAAAGAGCATCTGTTATTTATAAATAAAAATGCATTCATTTAGCCTTTTTCAAAATTTCCATATATTTCTGTGAAATTAAATTTCTGCTTAAACAGAGTTAGAAAAGAATTTACCATTGATGTATCCATGCTAAAAATAATTCATAAAATTGATTATGCTAAAAATTTAATGAAAGTTAAATATTGAAATATTAGAATTGACCTTGATTCTTTCTTCCCTTTTTAAGTATTGGATTTTTTCTTAATGCACAAAAGACTGGTCTATATAAGATTTCTTTATTTAGTTGCATATATTAATAATAAACGTTTTATTTACAAAAAATAATGTTATATGGTTAACTATTTAGATACATGAAATAAAAGTTAGAAAGACCAGAATTTTTATAAATTTTAAGTTAAAAATAATAAAAAAAAAAAACTTCTGTAGGAAAAAGTGCTTCAATTAAAATTTCCTGTTTAAGAAGGTGATTGGCATTCGCCTAACTCGAAAAGAAACAAAATAAATTGTAATAAAATATTTAATTTCACAACGGAAAGTCTATTTTTCTTTCTTCTTCAGATTTTGTTTTAATTAACATGTTTAAATTTTAATAACATTTAAGAAAAAGAGAAATACTGAAATTTTTTTCATTAGTGTAAGTCATCGGTATGTTCTTAAAAATTAAAATTTCGTGAAGCTTTAATAATAAAAGTAAAAGGGATTGATTTAATTGTACTACTACTAACATATAATGTGACACCAAAATTGACATATCAGGTACTGTTGATAAATTGAGATAAGAGCTGTAAGGCAAACAGAAAAAAAAATTTGGTTGGTATATTTATATAAGGCAATATTTTTTTTTTTATTTGATGCATAATCAGAAATATAGAATAAAGTATTTCAAAGTACGATATGAAATAAACCATTAAAAATAATTTACCTTCAACATTTAAGAAATGGAAATAGTCAACAAGTATTAAAATAGTAAACAATGTTTACTGTTTGTAATTGAAATCATTAATTGTAAACAATTTGAGTTTATTACGAAAGAATTAACAGTGATCTTATAAACTTATACATTAAAAATGGGTTTTTTGCTTTAATTGCACACTTTTAAAACAAAATAAATAAACAAATAAATGATAAAAAGATTAAAAAAAAAAATAAGGAAATGTTAAATCATACAGGAAAAATCTCATGTATCCTTAAAAATGTCGTGTGTCTTTATAAAATATTACTATTTTCAAATATAGAACGTCTTAACTGAGTATATAGTTTTCCCTCTTCCTGCATTAAGTTATTTTCTTATGCTTTTTATATTAGTTTTTGGCATCGGGCCGAAGATGGTTTCAATGGTTAAACAGCCTGTAAAGATATTTCTCACTTTCGCATTCCATAAAAATTTACATTCATACCACGTCCTCGTTTCAAGCAGATTTTATGTTCCTTCTTCTGTGCAGAATAGTATGAATAATAAATTTGGGATACTATATAAGTATCAAAATGCAAAATCCTACTTAATTTTGAAACGACGACATAATATAACTTCATTCGGATATCACATGATTGATTAATGAGAAAAATGAAATTTTATAAAAAAGAATGATTAATTGTTCAAATAATAGAGATTTACAGTGAATTAATTGTTCATGCAATTTATCTCTCTCTATATATAAATGGATGTTTGTATATATGTCCTCGCTTCACTCCAACACCGTTCAACCAATCACTATGAAAATTGGCATGTATATGTATTTTTTTTATGGAGAAGGTTTTAGTGCTATCCTCTTTGTTGCAACTTCCCACCAAGTGGCATTATAGCATATCAACTTCTGCACCATTTAAACAATCACCAAGTTTTCCAACATGGTCGCCAAAAAGGATGCCAACTTGGCCCTATCACCAACATTTCGTAATTTTTCCATTAAATCACCATTATAATGTAAGGAACTTCGTTGCTTGCGAATATTACAATTTTAACATAAAATAAATACTACAGAAATTGATATTAACGTATTACACATCCAGATATAAAATATGTACACTATTGTAGCCATTCATTTCACAAAATTTGTAACAATGCGTTACTTTTGCGGAGCAGATATTAGCTTTGGAAGGTGTTTTCAAAAATTGACCGACAAGAGAGTAACAGGGGGTTGTAAATAAAAAAAAAATCGTTTTTATCAGCTATTGGATCTACAGTCTTAAAATTTAACAAATATGGTTTTTTTGTTCAGTTCAGATATGCAAAAATTCTTTTTGTTTAAATTGCAATTCACTAAAAATTAACTCATTAAAAACTTCTTTATCATTCAATCTGTATTGTTTAATTTTTCAATTCACCCATGAGAAGAACGGGTATGCCAGCTAGTTTAACATAAAAAAATAATGATTACTTGTTAAAATAGTAGAAATTTACAATGAATTTTTCATGTTTTTTATCATAACTATTTTTAGATTTACCTGTCAAAAATAATAGCAAAATGTACCATGAATTTAAAAGCAGGGTGAAGTAGCAAGTAAAATAGCTTTTTTTTCTTCTGCTGCGAAAAGATTTCATTTTTAAATGCACTTTTAGAAACATCTTGACTGTCTTATAATATGCTGTGCACAAAATTCTTACCGTGATAACTTTTTAGATGATTTAGAGGAATTGCGTGAATTGAAATATAAGAGTAACTTTAACGCTTACGTTTTGATGTTTGTTATTTTACATGATTGAATGATTATATAAAAACATAAATTACAAAAAAATAATAATAATAATTCAGTAATTTTTTTGAAATTTTATTTTTACAATCGAAATATAGTTATTCGATTGTAAAGGATTTATAAAGAGAAGTTATAGAGAGTTTAAATTTCCTAAAATGAGTTGCTGATGCCGCCCCACCCATTATGGGGGTTATGACACTCGGCTTGTAATCGAGTGGGCTCGGATTCGAATCCTGAATAAGGCAGGGATGTATCTTCGGGAAAAGAAGTCGTACTTTCGTCTGAAAGGAATTCCCGTCTCCAAATGCACAAAAAATAAAAATTTTATTTCAATATTTTTTGGAATTGTTTACATTTACCGTTATTTGATTCAAACCCTCAATCTGTATCATTCCTCATTATTATTATTTTCTTATATTAAGACCAAACACAACTAAATAAATCCTTTACGATATAATTTTTCCCTCTTTATTATTTTGATACAAATTTGTCTACTCTCTTTCTTGCATTTTCGTCCATACTTAATTACGCAATGTACAAGTGATTTATCGAAACAAGCAGTTGAATTATAAACTTTTTTTTAAAAAAAAAGGAAGCCAGAAGAAAAGCTTTAATAAACCATGTTTTTTGATCCTATTTATCAAATGAAAATTTTCTTTAAACAAAATATTTTTTAAAAAAAATAAATTCATCTTAAATTCTAAAATGAATTATAGTCAATAACCCATTCTCCTGCACGAACTCATATTCAACAATGAAAATAATATTCCATCGTAGATTTAATCCCGGGAACATGTTCACGTTTCCTTATGGGGAGACAGCAAAGAAAAAATAAGATCAAGTTAAGCGTCTAAGGGAATGGATGGTATTAAAGTAGAGGCTGATCGGACAGGCCAAGACATAAACCAGAAGCTCCGAGTCCCAGTTTTATCATTAAGATCTGCACATAAAACAGAGACACGTCATCTGATTATGATTTACTGACATCTTTATTCGACAATGGGGCGCACCGTCCTACACTTCGACCCGGGAATAGTTTTATGGTGGGAGAGCCAAATAAACTTAGTTTTCATTTAGCTCTTTCATTGCTCGGTCTAAGTGAAATCTGCCATGCACCCCGATGGAGACTATAAACCTCTTTTATTCATACCTACCTTTATAGTGCTTTATAAAAAAAGCTTTGGTATGACAAGCGCGATAAACATTTCTTTAAAATTATTTAACTATAACTATGAATTCTGGTTAAGATATAAAAATTTGCGAGATTTGAACGCTAAGTTGATGTATGGAATGAAATGGGAGAAAGAAAATACAGATCACTCGTCATTTAGTATATTTAAATGAACAGAATGTTTGATATTTTAAAATAGAATATGCTTATTTATATAAAATTTTATAAATTGATACACGTTTTTTAAACTAGGTTTGTAACGGAAGACGGATCTCCATAGAAACAACAGATAAAGTATATTAGTGCTTTTCAAACTTTCTATACTCGCAACCTAATTTTTAGTCATAATTTTCATCGCGCCTCCTTCCATACAATAACATTGTATTGAATTGAATAATATACTTTGACGTAAAGCTATACGCGACTTTAACTATAAACAATACAAATTATCGAGATAAGTATTAAGTTTTGTACATAATTTTATGACATGCCCATAGGGACACTGGTAATTATGAAACTTGTTCTTAACTTAGTGTTGTTAAATTAATTATTAAACACATTGTGTAGTACTGATACATTTATCAGTGTATTATATCAGTACAAATGTGTATTTTATTTCTTATTATGTCAGAATGTACTTTGTTTTGCTTCCTTTCAATAAATTAATATTTTTTAAAGTAATCTTCTGTTTTCTTTTCAATACAACCCCCCCCCCCCCCCGTAGAGTTATCATGCCCCCAGTGGGCGTGTCCCATAGTTTGAGAAACACTGAAGTAGATTAATTTATTTATTCAGTAAGATACAAAAAACGCATGGAACGGTTTCTCTAACCCAATTCTTATAAGGGGTACATTATAAAAAAAAAAACTAGGGGGATATAGTGGCGATACAACCAAGTTGGCTTCATATTTAGCGACCAAATTTGGTGAAAGGAGGACCACATCAGCGACTATTTGTGGTGATTTGGTGACCATATGGATATTTCTGGAATTCACTGGAGAAATCTATAACATCCGGATCTATGACGTAAGCGGATTTTTCGAGAAAACGCTGTAAGGTAGAGAAGGATCCATTAAACAAATCCTTCTTGGCGCACCACTTCAGTTAAATTCGGCTTTTTAGGACCCATTTTTATAAACTATACTTTATATATAAATGAAAATTTATTACAGCATCACGAAAAATTTTTTTATAAAGAGAGATTTGCTTATTTTAATTCTTACCGGATATTTCACTGAAGTCTCCTCTCAACTAATTTACAAATTGGATTTACTCAGGAATCCTACCTGAGCCATTACCTACACACTAACTACTTATTATTTCCATCGCATACTCGTAATATCTTCAGTATAGCTTTCGTAACATGCACACGTAGCTGACACCTATCATCCAATGAAAAATCATGGCACAGCTACAAGTCATCCTCTTCAAATTTATTACAATTCTTATTGCCCTGAAACACAAATTCCCATGCATCACGGTACCATAACAAGAGGTTCTAGTATCAAATGACGTTATAAAGTAGCCCCAGAGGTAAGCTTAGACAAATGCTCGTGAGAATCTACTATAGGTTTAGAACTGATGATTTAATACTAGTTCAATGAAAATACATTATTGGTAGAGTATGGCTGAAAAAAAAGGATATATTTTTCCATATTTTTAGAAAAAATTGTAAAAAACTGCTAATGGTGTAACAAATGTTTTCCCATCGTCCGAATGCATACCTTGTAGATTTTTTTGGCCTTTCTATTCGCATAACAAAGTATATTTTTATACTTCATAAAAATTTAAATATTTATTTTTCGTTATATTCTTTCAGATTGATCTCGTACAGTTAATTACTGTCTCCAAGGGTTAATTTTACAAAAAAATATTTTTAAAAAATGCTTTAAAGTAAAGTTAATAAGGTGAAACAAACAATTATAAATACATTGACCTCTAAAAGTAGAGTTACAACCAATTTTTTTTTATCCAATTTGCAAATGAATGAATGTAGGAACAACAAATTTAGAGCACAAAAATATGCTTTATTTATTAATTGAATATGTAACAGAAATTCACATAAGTGTAATGCAAAAATGAGTTATAACAAAAAAAAAAGCACTCTTGGCAAAGAAATCCATTCTTGGAGGAAAAAAAACAAACAGTATATCACATTTTTATGTGTTAAAACGCCATAGAAACATTACGAAAAACGGTTCTAATAAGGAATCTGTTCATCCCTAACTTGGAAGAATTGGTGGTATCGACTTTATTGCATGCTGTCAATTAAGTTGTCAGACACCGAAATGGGAAATGAAGACCAGTCATTGAGCATAAACTTTGTTCTAGTCATTATCATCAATCAGAATGAAGTCATTGCCAATAGAACCAGTATATGGGTGGATAAATGGATCAAGGATCTTTTCCCGATATTTCATACCAGTCAGAGATCCTCTATGGAACACATGCAGGTCTGTGTGACCACCAAGTGAAATCTCTGCCCAAACCATGATTCCACCACCTCTGTGACTGTACCTTTCAACAGTTTTGGATTGATGGTATCTGGTGCGTTGTTCCCTCCAAATCAGCAGATGCCATCCAGTGGGAATCTGGACTCGTCCGTGAAGAGTACAGAAGCTCATTGTGGCCTGGTTCAGGAAATGTGTTCGCTTTCTTGCAATAAACTAGCCCGTCTCTGTCATTCGCTGAGAGTGACATACTCTATTGGTTGTTTTTCATAGAGAGCTGTTTGGTGAAGGCGTCTTTGCACCATGGTAACGGAGATTCTTCTCCCTGATGCTGCAAAGTGATCTGCAATGAGTTGTGCCTCAATAGTGGTTCCTTCTCTTCGGGCCAAAAAGAAAACTGTCGTCTGCAGGTGTTGTAGCTCGTGATCGGACAGGAACATGTCGTCTGGATACAGGATCTTCGGGTTGATATTGATCCTACGGTCATTGGAGAACAATGCGATGCACTTTGAGACGTGTAGCAGCATTAGCCAGTTGACAACCAATTTCCGTCCATCCTACTGTCCACCACCTTTATGAATCAACCAAACGACTTCTCCAAGACAGTGCTAGTATTCTCAATGAAATTGTCAACAACAGTTGAAAATAAACAGCACTTATACACGGAAATTTGATATTTGCATATTTTTCTCTCACCTATATATATATACCTGTTCCTTTCTATGAAATGAAAAAGGTAGAGCCATAGGTTTTGCATAAGTTTCTTTAAAGTTAATTATCATTCATATAAACTATAAATTTTAATTGTTACTTCTATTTTTTTATGGTAAGTTTCGTAAAGCATGTAGTACCTTAACTTTTAAAGGCCAGTGTATTTGGTAGAAAAAAGTTTTCAAGTCAAAAGTTATAGTATCACGGACTATTTGTATATAGTTATCAAAAGTCAAATTTTTGTGGAAAATATTTTAAAATTTAATACAAATTCCATTAAAACGTGAAATAATGCCTATTTTGCTTGTTTGATGATCGAGTATATTTCTTCCTCTGATTACACATTACTATGACTCCATTTGTACTGTAAGGGTAGTGTAGTCTCAATTTACCATAATAATTTTCTCCAAATTTTCATTTCTTATGAAAAACTTGAGAGGAAAAATAGAGCTAAAAATATGCAAAACAAAAGGCCAAATGACGAAGAAACAGTTTTTGAGACAAACTTTACAGTCTCACCTCTCAGTTATAGAATTCTAAATAATTTCGAAAAATTTTATTCGAAAAATAAATTATATTTTGAATTTCTGATTACGTATAAATTATTAAAATGTATCAACAAATTAATTTTCAAAAATTAATTCTTGCACGAATAAAATATGTTATAATAACAATGCAAATTATAAACGAAATGAATTGCTATTATAACATATTTTGTAAAAATTAAGATGATTATAATACATAATGCCGACATTTAAAAAGTTGCATAGAATACAATTTATTGGTAGACAAAACAGTAGCCCCTTGGGGATGATAAACATTCAAGTAACCTTATATGTATAAAGATATAATCCTAACAAAATATCTCTATCCTTCAACAATCTCTCACAAGCGACGAATATTTCAACGAAATTTCGAAAGTTATTAAATAAAACCCGGAACAAGCTTATTCTTGGTTAAATAAAGTTAACTTCATTAACTTTTAGACCTTTTCGCGGGAACTATTGAACGTCGAGTCAGCTCTCGAGAGGGATGAAGCGTCATCTTCTGAGGAAAAAGGAAAACAACAATATTTGTTCTGACTCTAACTACTTCGAGTAACGCCTGCATATTTATGGTGGAGCTTCGTAATCCCGGGATTATGCCATCCTTTTCCCTGATATTTTTTGGGAACACAATGGCACGGGGCGTATAAATCGGGAGAAAAGGTTTAATACCTTTGGGCTTGAGGAAGAGTATTGACGTTTTATCAGAAGCCATGTTTTGGGAGAAATGTTCCATCCAGAATCAATCTGTAAGGCGGGCTGCACCAGATTAAGGAACCCGATGTCTCTCTCTTTATCTTTGATTCCTTTTTTTTAGTATTATTATTAGTATTTTCGTTCTGTTTCGCCTAACAAAATATCAGGAAGTAATTTTCGGGAGTTTTCCTTACGGCTTATGTACTTATGGAAAAGACTCGAGAGCTTTTGATAACTTTGCTGCAATGAGAGTTATTTGTTGCAGCGTTCAAACGATTTGGGGAGTGTTTAAAAGTTGGGGCTTGCTCAAAATTTTGATATAGTACTTTAATTAGTTCAATACTGCATACCTGGAATGTCTTATAGCTGTTCCATCTTTAATTTGCAACCTATGTTAAGCTCTCGTTTTACTTTTTCAATACCCCAGTAAAACTTGTTTCTACTATTCTTAACTGAAAAAGGCCTTCGACGGGGATACTTGCCTATTGTTTAACATCGCTTTGAAAAAAGCCATTAGAGACTGTGGCTCAGTGGCGCACACAAAGGGGGGGGGGTGTCCTAGGGATCCGGACACCCCCCCATAGTCCATGATTTTTTTTTGATTGGTTATAATCCTATGTATAAATTATGTAAAATTTAACTATGTATTTGTTATTAACAATTGATTTTATTAATTAATGCTAATTATTTATTCAATAATTAATTTTGTATTGTTTTTGTTCATGAAAATCGACAAAATCAAAAGAATATGGTGGGTGGCGTATTGGAGCATGATACCAAAATGGTGGACTTTCGACCCGGGCCCCCCCCCCCCTCCTCCTTGAAATATTTTTGTGTGCGATACTGCTGTGGCTTAAACACAAGTTGCACTATTTTGCAAAGACTTGTCCAAGATTTTGTCTTTTCCGTTCATACAGATATGATTGGAAGATCAAAAAGCTTTGTCATCAAGGCTTTTGTAGCGCTTGAGAGTGCGGAAAAGGAGAGAGAGAGATGAGACTTGTTATTAATGTGGACAAAACAAAGATTTTTTATTTCAACTAATAAATCGCCGGATCTGTCTCTTGGAGACAGGTAACTATACTTTTAAAACTGTAAAACAGTTTACTTATACTTAGGAAATCTGATCTCACGTAGCAACGATCTGAAAATTGAAATAAACAATAGAATTTGTTTGACTAATAGAATTTTTCATGATCTCAAAAACCAATTCAAGTCTAAGTTCATTTCTATAAACACCTAATCAAGTATATATACAACCTTAATAAGGCATATTGCTTTGTATGGAAGTGAATGTTGGACCTCAATAAAGCAGAGAAAGAAAAGTTGCTCATTTTTGAAAGAAAAATCTTAAGGAAAATCTTTGGACCTATTTAAAAGAACGATGGGTGAAATTCTTTATAATTATGATTTATCAGGAATTATGGTGGGACTGATATTACATCATGTATTAGGTAGCTGGACCATCTCTACAGATATGCCAATGCTTTTCGTGTCAAAAAAGTAACTTCCGAAAAATTGTGACGGGCTCTCGCGTCTTTTCATTAACATGTCCTTTGGGTTCATTTGGGGACAGAATTAATGGCAACTCTTTTCCAACCAAAACCCAAGAAGTGAAACGTGAATAAAAGATGCAAATTAGAGAGCTTTTGAATATCAGAAGTTAGAGTAAGCGAGGTGGCAATTTGGGGAATGTTATGATAGAGCGTGATACAATTGTGAAGTGACTGCCAACAGAGGTTATCCCGAAGATAGAGCCATTAGGTCAAAGTGCATACCATTGCACTCTAGTAAATAAGCAACTTCCTTAGTATCGTATAGGCGATCAGATTAAGGTAAAATTGACTATTTAATATTAGGACCTGAGATAATATTGGAATTTAAGTTAGGTACGTTAGTTAATGATAATGGTACGAGTTACATTATTTCGGTATTATTTATATTGTGTGATTTGTCATTGTAGATTCTCTCACATATATTATTATTATCTAATCTGTTAGACGTTTAAGCTCTTAATAAAGCCATATTAAGAACATGGAAACTTCTAGTTCTTTCGTTAACCCTACACCTCTAGCTCACGCAGATAATCAAAGAGAAGGGCACCCGGGGGGGGGGGGTAACTTCAAAAAATGAAGGGACCAGACGTGGAGAACGATCACCAACACGATGGTTAGATGATGTTGAAAAGGACCTCAGCTAATGGAAATCAACCAATGGAAGGCCATCGCGACTGATATGATCAACTAGAGGAGGGTCTACGAGTCAGCCTTGTCATGCAAAAGGTTGTTGCGCTTATGAAGAGGAAAGCTTGTTTCAATAAATTTTGCACTGAAAGCTGGAAAAAGTTCTCCTAAACATTTATATCAGTAACTTCAAGTCATGGTCTGTTCCAACTTATCATCAAAGAGGGTTTCATTCTTCGATCACCAAGATGAAGATATCCAATCCGTTCCTGAATGAGTGTTTACTAGCATCGCACTAAAAGGCAAGACGATGGCTATTGTGGATGAAATTCGTAATTTTGCGACACAATCAAGTGATGAGGACTACATCTGAGGTGGCACCCTTCTTTTAACTTTCAAACCACACCATCGGGAGGACTTTTGAACTTCGACATGTTTAGCGTGTATCAGTCCCTCTACACAGAGGGTCTTCCGTGGTACGATTCTCAAACTTGTGATACGCCAGGGGCACTCAGTTCATTTCTGAACATCGTATTTTGATCGTGAATGAAATTTGAAACCTTATTATTTTATTCATAAGTAATGTTTGTGCATGTGCCCTTGCAAAACAAATTAAGAGGTGTTGGAAAGCTAAAATCTTATTTTTTGGACAATTTGAGAATTTTACATTTTCAAATTATATAGATTATTTTTACCTTTCTAAAAATACCTTACTTTAACCTCTAGGGCAGGAATGGCAAACCTGTGGCACGCGTGTCATTGTTGGCCCGCGACACAATAATTTGGGCACGCCACCGATCAAAACGTTTTGCATTTTAATTAAAAATAACAAAGCTCAATATGAAGTATTACTAGAAACGTGAGTGATCGGTCGTAGTTTTCAGCGAGATTTTCTGTTCAAAGAATTATCGGAAACGCTCAAGTTTTTTTTTATACATTGATGTGACTGACTTCATTTAATAAACTGAATTTATCCCAATTCTATTGATTGTAAATTAAAAAAAAATTTGAAATGCAACTCTGGTTGATTTCCAGTCTAGCTCAATATAGGTTCAAAAATTTGTTGAAAAAAGGAGAAAGTTGGAATTGATTAAAACAGGAAGATTAACAAGCAATATAAGTAAAAATGCTAGTAATAAAATTTTGGAAACATGGAATTCTGTTCCAGATACATTTAGCTGTTGGAAAAAACTGGCTCATGCTATTTTAACCATATTTTTTCAATCTACCTATGCCTGCGAGTCATTATTTTCAGAGAAGAATAACATTAAAGACTCACTTAGAAACCGTTTGGAAGATGACTCCAATCCAGCTTGCATTCTGGTAAAAGTAACATCTTGCAATCCTAATACAAGTTAATTATCATCTAATCTATCACACAACAGAATTCACACTAATGTTACTTGAATTTGAATTACACGTATAAATAAAACATTTACTACTATACTGCGCAAAATGTATTTTTTTGTCGTAATTAAAGAGTTTTGAGTTGTTTGTATTTAGTTTTATTATTTTCTCAATCACTGGTCAAAATTCTTTGACGGCACGTCTATACCTACTTAAACATTTCTCAAAGAAAAAATGGCATGTTTATCCAAAAAGGTTCGCCACCCCTGCTCTAGGGTAATTAGAAGCCCTTAAAACCTATTTTTAAATAATCGTTGAAACTGGGCCACGCCCATTGGAATGGCGAAAAATGTAAACCAAGTACTTCGTTTTTGCTTAAAAGTTGAACATCTGTGATTTAAACCAAAACATTTATCTTTTATTTAAATTAAGCCTTTTATTTTTTTTTTTATTTTCTAGCCGATTAGAAGTCTCACTGTATACATTAAAATCAATTTATTTCAAAATGTAAATTTTGATGTTTGATGTACCTTTTCTGAGAAACTACTGTTCACAGGCATGTAACTTTTTTATGATATATTTTATAATGATGGCTATCATATACTGAAATGAGCTTTTTGTAAAAAACTCAAAAATTCATTTCTTATAAATTATTTTATGGGAAAAATGAGTTAAATTTCTCTATGTTTGATAAAATATTTTATAAATTATGAAAAAATTCAAAATTAGCTAAAAGCGCAATTCAGTATAATGAGAAAGGTGTACTATAATTGTATGAAAAATATCAAACATGTACATAAAACACATTTTGAGAAAAAGGTATATCGAAAACAGCCAATTTAATAATGTCGGTATAAAGGTTTCCTACTCTTCTTAAATGAAAAATCATTGGGATACGATGTATTTTATTACACTACTTCAAAATTCTTCACATGATCAGAAGTAGATGGTGCATGAGCTATATTTTACATTTCTAATTATCTAAACTCCGTTTTTTCTAATTATAATTTATTTTTTATCTAACTTTTTAGTAGTTATGATTGTAGATTACTAAATTTTTCATTTTATTTCAGGCAATTTCATCAATAAAATTAAATAACAATTTTGACCCTATATGCTTCTGCCGAACCAATTCGCAGTATCCAAAAATGTTATTCTTAGTTTCAAAGTTTTATATTTTATTTTGAAATACTTAATCTGGAGTAGCATGAAATTAAATATTGCCGTCTTTAATATTTATATTTATCGTAAAATAATTCCCAATATTTTATTTCGCACCGGTGCAAAAATAAAATAAATAATAAATCGAATAAAAAACATCCATAAATTGAAAATTAATTATTTTGTTAAAAATTTCCCTCCCAAGTATAATTTTCAATTTTCGTTGAAACAATATTGAGTACACAAGAAGAATGGGGAAAAAAATCCAATCATGTTTAATTTATTTTCTCGAACTCTTTCACATTCATAAAACTGTCCATTTTATTAAGTGAATCAGAAACTTTTCTTTTTTTAATAATACCAACACAATTAATTATATTTCCTAACATTTTTAGAAAGTATAAATTATGTTTTCATTTTTCTTTAAAAAAGAAAGCAAAACAACTAATATTAATATTCCGGCGCTTATTTTTAAGTAAGAAGCTGACCAAAAATGAATTCATTCGCGTTGCCATTCCTCAATTGAATTTCTTCCTTATTAATAAACTTTGCTTTGTTTCTTCGTAATTAATGAAGTTGTCCAAAGTATTGAAAGCTGGGATCCTTGCAAATCCAATCATTTGGTTGATTAGCTTCTTGTCCTTCATCTTTTTCTCCTGGGAAAACAGATGATTGATTGATTTTTGATGGTCAGGCTTCCACTACTTCAAAAGAGGTCTCATCAGAACTAATAACCATGGTTCATGGTTATTCTTAATTTTTTTTTTGTCTCAGTTTTTTTTTTTAATTAACTTATAAAATTGGTTTCACTAAGATTATGGTTGAATTCATATATTTTCTTAGTTAAATTAAAATGTAAATCCCTTCACAGTTTTATTTATTTTTAATACATATTTAAAAGTATAAGGATTTTAAATTGTCCTTTCAATATGAATCTTGAATGCAGCTTTATGGGGAAATCAGATTGTAGCAATTTTACTATAAAGTTATTATTAAAAAATTACTAATTCTACGTAGATTTCATTATTTTATTTTTTAAGTGATGAGCTATATACATACTAAATTTAACCAGTGGAGTAACGGAGAACATTTGGGCCCTTTGCAAAATCCTGTTTGGGCCCCAAATTGGATTTTACAAA